>CAJUYD010000303.1:0-13048 GCA_910591665.1 Ectemnius continuus
AAATGTTGGCATTCCCATTGTTGCGAGATGTACTATTCATTCGAGAATTCGATATATTCGAAGAATTGGTTGTATTGTTCAGCTGTCTTGATGGCCGTGGGATGCTTCGTGTTGAGTAATTAATCAAACTTGAATAGTTCATTGTCGTATCGATTAAAAGCCGACTATCTTTTTCATTCAACTGTCCTTATTTTTTTTTCTTCAAAAAAAAACTTTTGTTTCGTCAACTATGTAACAAGATGTTATACTCTTTTTCTTTTCGAATACACAAACTAAAAAGAAAATGAAAGAATTGTTGATGAAAGAATTCGTTCGAAGCTGATAACAGTAGTAACAACAACAACAACAACAACAACAACAAAAAGAAGAAGAAGAAGAAAGGCAATTATTCTTGTTGGCAAGCTGTGAAAATCGAATACTTTGGGAGGGGGAGGAGGGTGGACAAAATAGAATTCGAGATATTCTCACTGAACGTGCGTACATTTAAATGCGACACTAGCGCCCTCAAGTTGTGGCGAAACGAGGCAAAAGGCTCTCTTTCAAAGAGAGAGAGAGAGAGAGAGAGGAAGATGGTCAATCATAATCAAAAACAAAACAAACAAAAAACGGCAGACATTAAACATAAACATTTTCCATTTTAAAAATAATTTTTCAAAAACATATCATCACGATCAATATAATAAAGAATGAGACATTGTCATTTATGGCGTCACTTAATATCCAAATTAATTAAATGCAAATAATCTGTAGATTCATGCAATTCAGCAATTTATTTGGAATAAAGAAAGTAACAAAATAGAAAACAAAAATAAAATGAAACAATAACAATAGAAAGAAGACAAAAAAAGAATACATTTTAAACCTTTAGAAAGTTCTAAGGTACTTATGTTATTATTCCTATTTTTATTATTATTATTATTGTAAGAAAGTTTAATATTACACATATTGAGATACAATAATAATACTTATGAAAAATAACTAGCTGTTTTTTTAAATACACTATGGCGCCCAATAACTAATTAGAATGGAACACCTTCTAGGGTTACATCCTAAGGTTTTATTCTTTATTATTATTATTATTATTAGAAGTAGAACTCAAATTATGGTCGGCTTTTGTTACTTCCAAACAATTATTATTTTAACTATTATCATTATTATTATTCTTATTATTAATTTTAGCTTTATTTATCAAAAGGCAAGTAGTAAATTTGTTTCTTTCATTATTATTATTATTATTATTATTATTATTATTATCATTAGCATTAACATCGCATAATTAAAAATGAAATAAAGTAATTGAAAGTGATAAAAATAACAGATTATAAAAAAAATTGTTTTAAAAAGAAAGATTTAACACAATGTACATCAAAATAAGTCTGTATATCCAAATCAATGCTAATATTTGTTTAACAAAATAGAAAGAAGAAGATGAAGACTATCTGAGAAAATGATGCAATTTGAATGTAAGCAATACTTTTGTTTTGCTTCCCGTCCTTTTTTTTTTGTTGTTGTCTGTTTTCTTTTGAATCAATACACTAATTTATATAAGCGATCACAGTGATTTCGCTCAATTAATGTTCATGTGTGTGTGTGTGTGTGTGTGTGTGTGTGCGTGTGTGTTGATAAGGCAAACGAATCTATCACAAGCAATGTAGTAGTATGTTTGTTCATCGATATATTTATACATGTATACATGTGATATATTAATATATTTATATATATTAATATATATCTTGATTTTATGGTCAAAGTTATCTTCTATTCTCTAATCGAAATGGTAAAAGCAATATAAAGCTACAAGGGAAGACAATGTAACATCTCTTTTTGGTGTACATTTTTTTTTTAATTTTGTTGAAGAACAAAAGAAAAAGGATAATTATTAAAGAGATGGCGGGTTTTTTATACACTGTTTTTTTTACCAATTAAGAAAGAGAAAGAGAGAGAGAGAGAAAGTCAACATTTTGGATGTATTTAATTGAGATTCGATTTATCTTTAGCTTCAATGTTTGAGATATCAGATGAAGGGGATATTTTTTTATTATCAGCAGATGATAAATTGTCCTTTATGGACTGAGAATCATTGGCATTGTTTTCAGTGTTACTTGATGCTATTACGGTGACACTATTTGCCCTCTCGCTTGATGACGTTGGTGAAGAAGATGATGAAGAAGAGAATGAGGATGATGAAGTGGATGATGATGAGAGTGAAGTGGATGGAAATAAGGATGATGCCACAACAGTAACATCCGCTTGGGAGGTAGAGTTGGTTGCCGAGGACTCGGTGACGACAGGAAGTGATTGTTCACATGCATTCGCTTTGATAGCATCCTCATATTTAGGTGGAGGACAGCTTGAAGAGAAATAGGATGGTGGTGGATCTTTAGGTATTTCACTAGTGAATGATGGATCAATCATAAATAGATCGTTTGGTCGATCCCGATTCGATTGGTAGACGACAACAGTAGCTAGATTTGAATTGTCATTATTATTAGTTCCATTACGAGCATTACGAGACATTGTGGCTAAATAGCCAAAATTTCGTCTTGTAGTGAAGGCATAGCGTTCCTTCAACATCTCCGAAAAGATGAGCGATTGAACAGCTATGGCAAGCAATGTTAACAATGAAAAATTTAATGCTTTATTCTCTTTAGCAGCAAAGATGATTGAAAGAAACATAACCAATGTAATACTTCCAGTTAATATCACTGAGGCACGATGTTCTCGTATTACGCCAATGATTGCAGCCATAAAATTTGCTCCTAATTATATTTAAATATTAAAAAACATAAACAACAACAACAACAACAACAAACAAGAATATAAACATATGATAGTTATTGACGATCATAAGCTTACCAATAAGAAGTATGAACAATACCAACGTTGGTTCAACGGTGTTTGAATATTGTAATAAAATAGATAATAATCGAACCAATACTAAACAATTCAAAAGCACTAATGATATGCGCACCAGGCGATAACTGAATGTATCCTCGATAGGCATATTTGAGCAATTTCATTCAAACAACAGCAACAAAAAATAAAAGAGGAAGAAGATAAATTAAGATCGTTTAATGGAATTGAGGCACAAGATGTTGGAAATATTCTAGAAGAAGAAGAAAAAAAAACCAATATATATAAACACATTCTAAGGATGTTAGGATAAAGAAGGGCTGGAAAAAGAATTTTGGCTTATAATTACCTCGCTCTAATTGAGACGATGAGTAAAATCATTGGATTCTTTCTTCCTTTCTTTTTTTTTCTTTCTTATTTAACAAAAAAAAATTAAAATTTGATTGAAAGTTGTCGTTGTTGTCGATGATGACGATGACGATGATGTCTTCAAGTCAAACACATAAGGCTAAATTCTAGTTCTTGTCTAATTTGTTTATCTTCCTTCTTGCTTTTCTTGTTTGTTTTTAGCTTTTTTTTAATATATATATATTTAACATTTATCATCGACGATGATTGCTTTTTTTTTTCGATGAATAATAATTTGTTTAATATTATTATTATTATTATTTTCAGCCTCCTTTTTTTTTGTTAATCAATCAGCAGGAAGGAAAAACACAAGGATTTGATTGACAAACGTTTGGAAAACTGATCATCCGTTTGTGGACGATTGTTTTCCCAAAATCTAGACATAGATATATACACAAACGAGGCACACGTATATACGGCAAGCATACATACACACAAATGCACAAACACCAACAACAACATCAACAAATTCAACCGCCTAATTTAGATGAGAGCATATAATTACATTTTGTTTATGTAGCTATGACGATTCTAAATTTAATACCTAAGAAAGAAAAGAAGCAAAAAAAAAATGAAGACAAACACAAGAATTGAGCTATAGCTAGATGAATGATGTCGGTTGGTTGATCGTTTTTAGTAAGTAGACTCTTGTTGATATTATCTTCAAGTAGTGGTGGTGCGTGTATGTTTTATATGTTCTTTTTTTATGCACAAACGATTGCCTGAACGGATCGATCGCGATGGTGTACCACCGCTACTTTCAATTAATCAAACGGCAATCAAACTGGAAGCAAACAAAAAGCAAAAATTATTACTTTCACAAATAATTAAATATATAAAATATAAAAAAAAAAATAAACGACAACTACAACACGGTGATGATCAACATACGCACAACACCACCAACATCACCACAACAAGACACAGACTTGGGGAAGAAGCAGGCAATCAGTTTGTTGTTTTCTGTCTACCTCGATTGTCGGCGATGCAAATGCCTTAAACAGCTGACCAGCACGAATGCCCTAAAAGATACTGTTTTGTCTTTGATCATTAGAAAACATCACGTCTGCCCTGTTCAAGTGCTCAGTAAATACATTGAAAGATTAATTTAGACGGAGAGAAAGAAGAGAAAGATAGAAAGAGAAAGATAGAAAGAGAAAGATAGAAAGAGAGAGAGAGAGAGAGAGAGAGAGAGAAAGAGAAAGAAAGAAAGATAGAAAGAAAGAGAAAGATAGTGGTGAGAGAACAGCTGTTCACTCCAACGAAGCTGCAACAGTCGCAGGTAACCAATTGTGCGCGTGACGATAGTAGCGATAGTCATTTGCTACTTTAAACTATATTGAATGAAGATGAACAAATCTACCTTCCTGTTTAAGCTTTTGCTCATTCTAATCTTTGCAATCATTTGTACTTTTCTATACCGACGGGAATCACTAGTATAAAACTTTTCACAGACGATCATACTTTTGAACAATGCTTTTCTGAGCATATGTGCTTAGCAATTGTCTTTGGCATTTTTATCGTCACCACCTCGATCACCTTGCTTTTCTTAGTAATAAAAAGAAGCCTAAGGCAGATTTCACGCGGATAACCTTTCTCTCTCTCTTTCCCTCTTTCTCTTTCCCTCTTTCTCTCTCTTTCTCTCTTTCCCTCTTTCTCTCTCTCTCTCTCTCTCTTTCTCTCTCTCTCTTTCTCTCTCTCTCTCTCTTTCTCTCTCTCTCTCTTTCTCTTTCTCTCTCTCTCTCTCTCTCTCTTTCTCTCTCTCTCTCCCTCTCTTCCTTCTTCTAGATTCAATGACGCACACTCCAACAAGCAACATTACATTAAGCTCATGGCAGTCTATTTATCCACTGAAGCATACCATCCTTTTCTTTCATTAGCTTCTATATTACGTTATACGCCCAGTTTGTTCTTAGCCAATATTGACCTCTGTAGGAAAAGAAAGGAAACTTGTCGAATTTTAAAACTATCTTCTCCTTTCTCTCTCTTTCTCACCATACATTTGAACGGACAAACAAACAAACTTACATTTACAACAATATTAGACAATAATACGCAACCTCGACTGTTTCGCCTAATACTGAATACTATTTGGCTACGATGGTGTGAAACAACAAAGAAACTACAATTTCATCTCGCTTGCTATAAATGCAAATAAAAGCTAAACTTTTTGGTTGGTGGACGTTTCCTCGATATTTCATCGAACATCCTCAATCATTTCCATTAGATGTTCGTTTGTTTGTTTATTTGTTTTATTTAACGGTATGAAGTTAGACATCTTTCACCTTCTGTCTTTCTATTCTATTCTTTAACACCATAAAAGGTATTCGATTGTCTTTCCCCACCCCCCACCCCTCCCTCATCACCAGCACTACCATTACCATCAAGTGATCATCCATCGATCATACTTGCTTGTCTTGGGTACTTACTACAATAATTATTATTTCTGAATTCTATTCTACCTCTGTAGACGTTTTGACATTGATACAAATAAAAATTAAAAATAAAAGCAAAAGAAACAAACAAACAAACAAAAAACAAACCAAAAGAATTCTATTTGTTATGTACAATAGAGCTGGGCTCATCCAATTATCAATGTAACCTTTTAAATACTATATGCTTAAAGATGAAGATGATAATAATAAAATTAATATTAATAGAAACAAACCCAGAAGTCATCGGCCAAAATAATATTGTTCTAAAATTTTTGGGGTTAATTAGCTTAATGGCATGTTTCGTAAATGCCTTCGCTTCAAACAAACAAACAAACAAATTAATATTCACCTTTTAGATTATGATTTGTTTGTTTGCTAATCACTTTATGATAATCAACAAATAAACATTTATTGTTATCATTATTAACAAAAGAGTTCTATGACGTAAATTCCGTAAGCATTTCATTTTGATTAATTAATAAATTATTAAATCGGTCATGTGTTGTTGAATTTATATTATCATTACTGTTTGACGCTTGGACAATGTTTAACAACCAAAAATAAACAAAAATCATTTTTTTTAACAACTACAACAACAACAAAAATCAACGTTGGCTTTGATTCGTATTTATTCTTAATTTGTTTTTTTTTTGGTTACCATGGTCGTTTTGGACATTATTTCCATGGTCATTAGAATTTGAGATAGGAAAGTAGTTGAAAACAAAGTTGTCATTTTCAATCGGAACAATGGATGAAACACATTACCATCGGCATTGATAATGATAATAATGAAAATGTTTTACCAATTGTTCATTCATTTATTCTATTCTTTCTTATTATTATTGGTAGCTGTAGATGTTAGCTTTAGCCAAGACATCAACAATGGTGATTGTCTTGATTTTTCAGCATTCAATTATTTTCGTTTCTCACCTGGTCAATTCTATGATCCAAACAATGGTATCGAAGGATCGGAATGTGCTAAATTATGCGCGGCCAGTAAGCTACCACATTCGGGCCTAGTGTTGAATAAATATTGTCTTTGTGCCAGTGACGATGATTCACCAAGCATTAGAGCCATCCCTAAAGTAACGGATGAATTATGTGAACAAAGTGATTATTATGTCAAATATTATAAAGGTATCTTGAAGAATCGTATAAGTAAGCTGGCGATCAAAGTTGATAAGGAAAGAACCGAAATCAATCATGAGGTTACATTCTTTTTATCCGTTTTCAATTTCAATGTTGAATATTCATTAAATTTTGGGGATGGTAGCGATCCAACAGAATGGTCCACGGCCAACACTATAACACATCGCTATCTTGCCACCGGCCTTTTCACGCCAACCGTCACGGCTAGGCTGATCGATGATCCTGATGTGATGGCTACTGAGATTACCTCGATTAAGATACGAACAGAAGTTAATAGTGATAATGTCTTCCTTGTTTGTCCCACTGTGGTGGAGCCAAAGGAAAATTTTGATTGTAATATTACCATTCGTTCTGGTACTGATCTCCAGATGAAGATGAATTTTGGTGATGGTACATTGACTAAATGGATTAATCTTCCCGGTAAGTTCTGTTTATGACCATTCAATTTGTTATACAACTTAATTCTATATTATTTTCATTGATAATCTTCTCCACTTTGTATTCAATATCCAAAAAAAAACAAGACATTCCCGTTAAACCGATCGGTATAAGCATCCCACAGGTGCATAACAGTAATGTTTTGGTAGAGAATCAACTGAAAGATTATGAATTGGTTGTCATTCCAATACCATTTGAGAAGCTTAAACTTTTCGGTGTTATACTTGGCATTGAAGGTTATAGTGCCCATCCTGGCGAGGTGTCTGTTTATGTATGTATCCTTTGTCCATGTTCAATTGATAATTTGAAACATTTGAATAAGGCTTCTTCATTATCTTCTATATCTTTAATTAGATATTGAGGCAACAATGTTTGGAGAATGATTGCAATGATATTACCATTACATGCTACGAATCGCATGCCCTTTGTTCATCAACCAAGATGTGCAATGATGAATGTAAACCATTCTATAAGAAGAATGCTAAATATCAAATTGTTAAAAAATTTGATCTACTTATCACCGAAGGACAATTTTATTTAACATCTAAAAGCTCATTTCGTCTATATTCGAACGATCTGATTGGATTGAAGGTGAAAGATGCCCAATTGGCTTATAGGAGTCTACGTCATAATGAGACGCCCGATTATCGTGTTGAGATGGCAAGTGATACAATGAATGTATTCGATGCAAATCAATTCAAACCAATAGCTGATCGTAAGCTTTATTTTCGTTTGATCATCGCCGAACCATTTACATTCACCATGCCTCATTTTTATGAGAATAGTGGTCATTTTAGTATTCAATTTTTGACTAAAAATATTTTTAGCCATAATGAGGTGAAAAGTGAGCATTCAATTAGTATTCAAAGTATTGTCTCCAAGATGCGCTTGTTGGTAACACCACCAAATTCGGCTGTTGATTTTAAAATCGATATCAATGTTCAATTAAGTAAAGGATCGAATGTTAAAATTGTTTGGGATTATGGTGATGATAATAAGGCTGTTGATCATATACCGATAATTAAAAATAATCAAAAGTTTATTAAATCTCATCAATATAAGGCACCCGGTATCTATACGATTCGTGTTACAGCCGGTAATCTACAGGGTAACACAACATCGGAACATGAGATTATTGTTGAACATCCAGTGCTTAAACATTGGAAAGTTATCTCCGATTCACCAAAGTTGTTACCTAATCCAGTCAAGTTTACCTTTATCTATCCAGAGAATCAGATATTACCAACCAATGCAACATGTTTAATTAGCTTTGGTGATGGAAAGCGACATGTTTGGAAGGTGCCCGAGAATAATGATGATTGGCCCGGTGAGATAGAGATAATGCACGTTTATGAAAAATCGGGTATTTTCAAAGTGGACGTCGTAATTTCCAATGTGGTCTCCAAAATTCAGCGTCGTTTTCATGTGGATGTTAGCCGTAAAATAACTGACCTTGCTGTTCGTTCAAAACATTATTATAATAATCAAAAGATAAAGATTATTGAATCACCTGAAGTCGAGATTATTCCTTTGGGTGCATTGGTTAATTTTAACATTTCATTAGGCGATGGTGATGTCGAATATTTTATCGTCAAAATGAATGATGAATTGTTTAAAAATACAACCGATCAATCGTTGAATGTTACTTTCAATGAAGTGAGTACATTCTATGCTTTTATTTAGAATTATTTTTCATTAATTATTTTCGGCAAATTAATTAACAATAGGCGGGAATCTACACCTTTTTATTCTATGGTTACAATCATATTCAGCATCTATCAAAACCTATCGCCCATTCGATCAATGTCCTTGAGCTAGTGAATGGATTGGAAATATTCGATATAAGCAACGATACCATTGATCCAAAGACAAAACGATTTCAGATTGAGATTCAAACATTGGGCACTAATTCATGCTTATTGATTGATTTTGGTGAACAATTGAAGCAGATTTCCGATTATCAAACGTTTGGTGATGAATTCAATTGTAAACAATTGTTTCCGGATGTTGATTCAATTCCCAATTCAAACTTGATTAAATCGTTTGAAGTAAGCAGAAATTATCTCAAACCTCAAGATTATCAAGTTCGATTCACATTGGCTAATGTTTTATCAAAGGTGGTGAAGGATATGACTGTCACTGTCCTCGGTACGCTAGCATCATTCGTTAACATTTACATTTGTTAAAATTGTTTTTTGTTAAAATTTTCTTTCTCTAGAAATAGATTGCAAGCCCCCAATTCTTGAAATAAAAAATCAAATTGGTTATTGGAAGTTGGCCATTCCAGTTTGGCGTTCCAAAGCGATACAATTGTATTCAAAGGCACTCGTTGATTGTAATGCTACCACAAATGTTTCACGTGGTTGGTCCGCCTTCCTGCTGGATGAGAACAATGGCAAGATAATCAAAAAAATTGAACTAACTGATTTAGATTCGCATACGAAAACATTTCTCTATGTTCCTGCGTTCCATCTACCAGCCGGTTATTATAAATTTCAATTTGAATTCAATTTAACCAGTAACTATCTTCATCCTGTTCTACCATTCTATGAATCTGAGGCGACTTATGTTAAAGTAGTACCATCGCCAATCATTGCTCGTCTAATTGAAGGTGCTCAATCGCGTGTCATCCGTGGTTGGGGACAAAAGATTCGTCTCTCGCCGCGTAAATTCTCTATCGATCCTGATGATGATAAGAATAAAAATTTTGAAATTAAATGGTTCTGTCGTCGTCTACCGGATGAGCATATCAATAATCTTTTACCGGATGAACGACAAAATTTTTCATCACCAATCTATGATCGTTCAAATATTGATGAAGAATGGGGTGATGATGATAGCGGTGGATGCTTTGGACAAGGACCTGGTAGAATTAATATTACAGATGATGAAATTCTATGGAATACTACTTACTTTAGGAAGGCGGAGATGACTTATGAAATTGTTGTTCAAATATCACCACCAGATAGAGATGTTTCATGGGGTGCCTTACAATTGGTATTGCTTAAGACTAAACCTCCTTCGGTGTCTGTGGTCTGTCAGACGAAAGCACTCTGCTTTCCTCATTATCCAATCGGTCAGAAGATCAATCCTGTTCGAGTTGGTCTTGAAGGTAATTGTGTGGAAAGTTGTGATGGTGAATTGAATTACGCTTGGTCAATCTATGGTGTAGACAATGGTACTGATGTCTTTCTGACTGATGCTATGAAATATGTTGCTGGCTATAAAGACCCTAAAATGGCACTGGGAGTTGAATTTTTCGGTGAATATTATCCTAAGTTTAAAGATTTCTTTGTCCGATTGGTGATCACTAATGAGCATGGGCTGAAGGGTGAATCGGATTTATTTCTTCATATCAATCAGCCACCAGAAGGTGGTGAATGTACCTTCAGTAGCAATAAGATAAGAGCTCTTATTGACAAAATGCACGTTCGATGCTCGCTGTGGATCGATCCAGAAGAGAAGCCAATAGAATATTATTCTTTTTGGACGCGAAACATGGAGGAGGGAACACTCAGCTTTCTAATGTACGGACCGGATAAGGATGTACAGCTCATTTTACCTTATGGTAATTTCACTATCGGTGTCGATATCAAAGATAAGGAGGGTGCCCTACGTCGTGTTGAGATCACTAACGTTTCAACGTTATTACCTACTAAAGAGGAATACGATGAATTTATGGATTCAAAAACATTGGAAAAGGTTGACACCTCTGGTGATCAATCTTTAATGAGTATGGTCTCACAAGCACTCTCTTCTTTATTGAACATTAATTTTGGTCGAAATAGTACAAGAACAACAACGACTACTACCACTACTACTACCACAACGGCTAGGTATGATGAAATGGATCAAGAGGAAATAGAACGCGAGGCACAGACAAAAGCACGTATGATCAAATCAGTGAATGCCATGATGAACGTGGACACACTTACCAGCCTCGAACAGGTTGGTAGCGCTCTCACCGCTCTTGCTGGTAAAGGTAAAGGCGTTGATAATGAGGCAAAGGAGGTGATCATTAAATTGCTGAACAAAACAGTTTCGATGGCCTCTACCCTTCAGGTGGAATCACCACAACAATTATTAGATTTTTGTCGCTTTGCTGTGGGCACTATGGGCGGTATCGTTAACGTAAGTTGACATTCTTTTTATTTCTTTTATGAACATTTTATAACATTTTGCTACTATTTCAGCGAATGACTGAACAGATTGTATCGGAAGTAGTTTTACCAACCGACATGGCCAAAGGCTGGAGTCTTGATTATAAAGTTGAGGTACCCGATGTTGATGATGAACCAGATTATATTATGGATTCTAAGACATCCATCGAAGACGCCCTCAAGAAGGCAGTGATCAGAGCTGAACGTCAAGTTGCCGAGCTACAGATTCGTCAGATGATTCAATTGACTATCGATCTTGTTTTATCCATTCTTAAGAATATTATCGTCGGCGAAAAGCCGCTTGAATTCACTGCACCCAGTGGTTTAAAGTTAACGATTGCAATGTATCCTAAAGGAACATTATCTAATAAGGTTATCAAGCACGATCAAGCCACTTATATGTTTCCCCATGTTTGCGATGTTCTCGCCAATTTTGATTGCTTTGGCAATGAAACATTAGGGGTTCTTGCAGTCTCTTGGCCATCGATTCTAGAATCTTATGGTAACAGTGTTGATCTACTCTCTACGGACACAAAAACGTTACAATTGTTGGTGGTCAATGAGACACTGGATATCATCGAGGTACGTAACACAACTCAGCCCTTCAGTATCATTGTACCACGTTCATCTGGACAATTGGAAGAAGCGTTACCTGAGCCAACTTATGTAGTACCTAAGCTCAAATTTTATGAATCTATGATCTATCATCAAGTTCTTGTTGAGAAGGCCGATTCTGCGCTTAACATTGAGATTCAGCCATCGAACAATGAATCGGAATTAATACTTTATGTGAAGTATCGTGAGAAGCCATTATTTGATTATTATGACATGCTTATACCATTAAGAGCGATCAAGACCTTCAATGGATTATCCTATGATATTTTTCTATCAAACAAAATCATTCGTAATCTAACCGGTTTCTTTTATATTGGCGTCATTGAAGTGGATCGAGAAACATTATCACAATCATCCGAAGCTTACCTATTAGATGAGGTAATCATAAACGATGAATTCGAATCAAACTATACCATCACCAATTATACGTTACCGGGAAGTCTTCGGGTGTATAGCACTAATTATTCAATGAGGATATTTACTTCGGGCTGCTATTTTTATGATTATCATAAAAAAATTTGGTCGGCCGAAGGTTGCGTTGTAGAGTCGGCTAATTATGCCATGACTCATTGTAAGTGTAATCATTTGACATCGTTTGGATCGGGCTTTTTTGTTATGCCGAACTCAATTGATTTCTCGTATGTGTTTGTCAATGCTGGTTTCTCCAACAATGCTACTATCTATATGACCATCGTGATCACACTTGCTATCTATACTATACTGATGTTATGGGCACGTAGGGAAGATCGAAAGGATCTTATGAAACTTGGCTCTACTCCATTGCCGGATAATAATGTTTCCTCCAAGTATCTCTATGAAATTATCGTTTATACAGGCGACAAAGATGGCGCCGGCACCGATTCAAAGATTTTTTTCATTCTTTCGGGTGAAGATGATGAGACGGGCGTTCGAGCGTTAGAGGATCCCTTTCGTAAGGCATTCCAACGTGGTTGTACGAACTCCTTTGTGATGGCTGTACCTAAACGACTT
>CAJUYD010000304.1:0-13035 GCA_910591665.1 Ectemnius continuus
TTCGATGATTTCCAAAATACATTATCTATAAACTTTGACATTTGTTGAGATAATAAGAATGTGTGAGACTGCCCCCCCTCCTCTTCTTCCTCCCTCCTCCCCACAAGACAGGAAATGTTTAATGTTCCATCTAGATAATCAAAGAATCGATTTACCATTGATTATTCATTTATTAGCATATAAATTATTGCAATTAAAATTTTATTCAATATTTTTTTTTTTGTAAAGTTATTTTCTAATGATAATAATAATAATAATAATAATAATAATGCTATTATTGTTGTCTTTTAATGTAAACAAAATCATTAGAGAGGTAAAACATTTAGAGAAAATTTTAGCCCTTAAGAGTTCGGTCTTAAGGGTACATTTGATGGCTATAAACATATAGCTTTTATGTCTTTATGCTAATCGATGTCAATCGCCCTTTTACTTCATAGAAGGAAGGAAGGAAGGAAGAGAGAGAGAGAGAGAGAGAGAGAGAGAGAGAGAAAGAGAGAAAAAGAGAGATAAAGAGACATTTCTAATAACCAAAAATGATTCAATTTAATTGCTCCCTTTATCTATGCTAATTGCTTATCAAAAGTAATTCAATTCATTTTAATTGGAAATTTTAAATGAAATAAGAATAATGAAATAGAATTCAATTCAAAGGTGAAGCAATGAATGGTCCCCCTCCGTATATCCTTTTTGATTTGGGACAGAATGAGATGATAGTCCAAAAACAAACAAAACAAACAAAACAAAAAGCCTAGCGTAACGTCGTCTGTGGCGGGCCCAAGCCTTGTTCATGCACACAATGTTTTTGTGTGGCTTGTAAAAGAAAGGAAAGATTGTAAATTATTCCTTAATTTTTTTTTGTTTTTCAAAGCTTTCTTTTTCATTCAAAATTCTTCAAGATTCTTTCCATTCTCTCTTTAATATTTATATTGGCATCTCCTTAATTTTTGTCCATTTGTAAGGTGTAATTTGAAATCATTGAAGTGGTGCCATATTCTGGCTGATGTTAACATTATATTTTGGCTTTACACAAAGTTAGGCTAAGAATTTGTATATAAATCAAAACAAAACGGAAAACCGTTTTGACAACTGCCATTAGATTTGAAGGAAAGAAAAAAGATGTCGAATCGGCCAAATGGTGAAACATCGACATCGTCGACGATAAACAATACGGCCACGGATGATAAACCACCGGTAGAGCCGATGCCAACACCTGGCTGCTTTAAGAATGTCAGTGATCGAATCTTAAAGGCAAATGCCAAGTTGTTAGAAAATCCTTATGACATTGAAGCATGGAAGATTTTGATAAAAGATGCTCAGGTTTGTAATTGTTTTTCATTGTCTTCGTAGTTGCTTTTAATGTTATGCCTTCTTTCGAACTACTTTAAAATACAGCCGAAACCAATCGATCAAGTTCGGGAATTCTACGAACAGATGGTCGACCGTTTTCCTACCTCTGGTCGTTTTTGGAAGATTTACATTGAACATGAAATACAGGCGAAGAATTATGAACGTGTCGAGAAACTCTTCAAGCGTTGCCTTATCAAAGTGCTGAACATTGATCTCTGGAAGTGTTATCTTCGATACATTAAGGAAACAAAGTATTCTTTACCCAATTATCGAGAAAAGATGGGACAAGCCTATGATTTTGCATTGGATAACATGGGCATTGATATTAATTCATGCTCCATCTACATCGACTATGTTCAATTCTTAAAGAACGTTGAGGCAAAAGGAAACTATGCCGAAAATCAAAAGATATCTGCAGTGCGAAGAGTTTATCAGCGTGGTATTGTAATTCCAATGTCGGGCATTGAAACGTTTTGGAAGGATTACCTCAACTATGAACAGTCCATCAATCAAATGTTTGTGGATAAAGCAATCAGTGACCGATCCAAAGATTATATGAATGCCCGAAGAGTGGTGAAAGAATTTGAGGCGATAACACGTGGCTTAAATCGAAACCTTCCAGCGGTACCACCAACTGGATCACCCGAAGAACGACGGCAGGTGGAACTATGGAAAAAATTTATCGCCTGGGAGAAGACGAATCCATTAAAAACCGAGGACGCTCATCTGGTCATCAAAAGAGGTAAAGACAAATTTATAATAAATACACTTATTATTTATTATTTGAAAAGCTCAGCAACTAATTTTAATCTTTTTCCAAACGTTTAAGTTGTGTTTGCTTATGAGCAATGTCTCCTATGCTTAGGCCATCATCCAGATATTTGGTACGAATATGCTTCGTATCTAGAGACGAATAGTAAGGTAATGGCCGAAAAAGGTGACATGAATCGGGCGAAGGCGTTACAGGAAGACGTTGCCTCAGTTTACGAAAGGGCAACCAGCTCACTACTGAAAGAGAATGTACTTTTACATTTTTGCTATGCTGACTTTGAAGAGGTAAGTCCATTTAGATTCCTATCTTGTCAACTTAAGCCATGTCAAAGTTTAAAATGTTAATCAATTTGGATTTTCTTTCTTCTTTTATTGTTTTTGTTTATTATATTTTATCATCCAGTCGAGGAATCGAAAAGATGAAGCGATAAGAATCTATGAAAAGTTATTACATATCGATCGCGATGATTTTGATCCGACGTTAATCTATGTTCAATATACAAAGTTCACCCGTCGGACGGAATCGATCACATCCGCCCGAGTGGTGTTCAAACGAGCCCGTGAGGATAAACGCTGTGGCTCGGATATCTACAAGGCGGCAGCGCTAATGGAATACTACTGTAGTAAAGATATTAACATTGCCTGTAAGATATTCGAGCTTGGCTTGAAGAAGTTTCCAAGTGATGTAACATTTATTCTGGCATACATCGATTTTTTGAGTCATCTGAATGAGGAGAACAATATAAGAGTTCTCTTTGAACGAGTCCTGAGCTCCGATGCTCTACCATTGGAGAGGTCTATTGAGATTTGGAATAAATTCCTTGAGTTCGAATCGCAGATTGGAGACTTACCCTCAGTGATTAAAGTTGAACGAAGACGGGCGACCGTCTTGGAAAAGATTCAACAGCATCAGCAGCAGCAACAACAACAACAACAAGAGAACAGAAATCTTTCAGAGACGGCCTGGATCGTGGATCGATATCGTTTCGGTACGCTAATGCCTTGTTCTACGAAGGTGCTCAAATCGGTTGGATATGCTAAGCTTATAGGAAGCGGAAGTAGCCTAAGTGAACTGCTGAATGGAATGGAAGAGGCTGAGGAGAAGAGTCTGGCAACTATTGTCAATAAGCCTACGGCCTACCTTCCTAATATAACTCAAATGGTACCGTATAAGCCGGTGCCCAATCCCGTGGGTAATCTAATGCCTGGTGGTATCTTTCCCTATCCTCCGGCAGTCATTACATTACTCTCACAACTTCCACCTCCTCAATGTTTTCGAGGACCGTTCGTACATGTCGATGAATTGATTCAAGTGTTGATGAACAATGCCCAGATTAATTTAAGCGAAGCAAGAGATTGCCTCCTTCCACCGAACGAAGCCAAAGCTTATCTATTGAAAACGGCTGAAGCAGCGGAAACATTTGGCCAGAAGCGAGATAGAACAGGAACTGGACCAGCACCAGCACAGCTACCAGCTGTAATCGGTTCGGGTATATTCGATGAGGATGAGGAGGGAGATGGTGAAGGTTCCAATCTAATGCCACCAACATTCGATATTTACCGAAGTAGGCAAATGAATAAGAAGCTAAAGGTGAACAATTGAACAAAGGGGAAGAGCGTAGAGGAAGAGGAGGAGGGGCTGGATTTCCTGTGAAATATTGTTTCAAACTAACAACAACAGCAAAAGGCCAAAAAGAGAAAAACAAACAGCGGGAACTACTTGAAACTTACTTTTGTAGTTAACTTTTTCTAAGATTTTTTTGTTTTATTCTTTTTTTTTTTAATTTGTCTCTTTCCACCAAAACAAAACTATTATTTTGATTATTATTATTATTATTATTATTATTATAATTTATAATTTATTTGCTTGTACCTCTGCGTTAAAAAGAAAACAAACAATACAATTTAAAAATAAATAATAAAAAAAAAATTTTTTTTTGTTTTTCTAAAATTTAATCGAAATTCATTTTCATTTGTGTGTGTGTGTGTGTGTGTGCAAAGCCAAAATTGGTGAATAAAGTATTTAAATTTTTTAATTAAATTAAAATAAATATTAATTAGCGAAAATGTTTTTGTAAATGTAATTGTTGCTGTTGTTGTTGGTTTTGATTGCTCTTCTTCCTTCAGGCCATTTCCTTTTCCCTACCGAACGTAAGCTAAGAATTTGTTTTCCTTTTCTGATCATTTTATTTTATTATTATCTGAGATTAACGAAATGAATGAAAGAAAAAGAGAGAGAGAGAGAGGGAGAGAGAGAATGAGAGAAGAAGAAGAAGAAAAAGAGAGGAAGAGGAAGATGTTGTTGCTGTTGTCGTCATCTTTTAGAGTATCAACACAAAAATGTTTCCATTTACATCTGTTTGTGCGTACGTGCGTTATGTGTGTGTGCGTATGCGTTCGCATTTGGCATAACAATTTATGCTTTGACAATTATTAGAAGGAAGAGGAAGTTGGAAGAAGAGAGAAATGAGAGAGAGAGAGAGAGAGAGAAAAAAAGAAAAACAAATGATATAAGCTAATTTTGGAAAACATAATTGTTTGTTTTATTTTTGTCTTCATCTAAAACATATTTTTTATTTTATATGTTTTGTAGGTATAATTTAAATTTTAAAAATTGTTTTAAAATTATTGTCTTCTTTTTTAAAGTTAGATTTAAACATTAATCATTTTTTTAATTAGAAAGTATAATTTAATTTGTTTTTTTTAATAATACTTTCTCACAAACTTGGCAAACGAAACGAAACAAGCGATAGTTAAATATTAAATCTTCAATTTACCATTTTCGGCATCGGCCAACATTGAAGAGGTTCGGCCGAAGCGCAGGAAGGCGGTGTCTTTACTCTCACGTGGCCGCTTATAACGTTGATCGGGAGCTGGTACATAGGCCCGTCCGAAGCGTAGAAAGCTTTGGTTACCAACAACCGATGGGTAAGCATAGCGGCGAGCTCGTAACGGAGATAATGTCTCGTCCGAACCTTTCGCTTAAACCGAATGACAAACACACAAAAACAAAACAAAAATTAATTAAGATAAAAATGTCAGCTCAAAACAATAATCAACAAAGCATGTCTAATAATCTTTAATTATATTACAGCCAAAGGGAACGGTTCCTTGTTGCCTTGTTAGGAAAAAGGAAAGCATTACACTAATTTATTTAGTCATTACATTTATCGACCGGAAAAAATAGACAAATTCTCTTCTCTCTCTCTCTCTCTCTCTCTCTCTCTCTCTCTCTCTCTCTCTCTCTCTCTCTCTCTCTCTCTCTCTCTCTCTCTCTCTCTCTCTCTCTCTCATTTTCTTTCTCACTCTCTTCTCAAGTCCAATGTCTTGTCTTTGCTTGTCAACTCAATGTCAATTTATGCTTTAACACTTATCACCTCATCACCCCTCCCCTCCCCTCCTCCTCAGCCCCACCCTTCGAAAGAAGGAGAATATGAAGAAGTCTATTCCTTTCATAATGTTATCTTTTCATAAGTTGTTGTTGTTGTTGTTTTTGTTTTAAAAAGTTACTTTCCATTTAGACGACAACTCATCGGAGCATATTTCGATCACAATCAATGTCATTGTTGTCGAAGAAGTGAGAAAGAGAGAGAAAGAGAGTGAAAGAAAGTAAACAAAATGGAGCTAAATGAGAGAGAGAGAAGGAAACATTCATCTTACCTTGATAGAGCAATGATCGTGGAAAGTAATACTCTCTGGAACCACCAAATGGAGCCGATGACCGCCATAGCATGAATGGACTTCGACTTTGTCTTGCTGATTGCAACAATCTTTGACCAGCTGTTTCTAATTCAATATCTTTATCATTGTCATTCTCAATCCAATCATTATCATTGACATCTTTTAATTTGTCATTAATATTGTTACTGCTACTACTACCATCACTACCACCACTACCATCATCATTGGTGTTCTTCATTGATGGGTATTCGATATCGTTTGAATGCAAAACGGGAATCGATTCGGCAATAAAGGCGAACGAAGTTATAATTAACACTGATAATGCCAATGATCTGGCTGGATTGATTAGTGCTAAAGAAGACATTCTTCGGCTTTTTCGATTTTTTCTTCTTTTTCTTCTTCTTCTTCTTTTTTTATTTTGATTTAAGTCGCCTGTTTAAATGAAATAAATAAATAAATAAATGAAGAAGAGACAGGCAGACAGGCAGACAGGCAGACAAACAAACAGACAAACAGACAGACAGACAAACTTGCAAACTCTATCAAGCTCGTTAAGGGAAATTCTAATTTATTTGGCAAATAAAACAACAACCAAAATTAGAAAGGAGGAGAGGAAAGATTGCTTTTGATGAAAGAATAATAATATGAATAATTATAGGAATAATAATAATAAGTGGATACAATTTAATTGATTCAATCGATTCTCTCAGGGGTATTATACCACGAAGTATTGAATGGAAAGATAAATATATATTAACAAGAATGATAATGTTGAAATTCTAATCTAAAGCTAGTTCATTTGGATGTTCCGTATGGGAAATGGTTAGATGCAAGAGGGGGTGGGGTGGGGAAGAGAGAGAGAGAGAGAGAGGGGAAAAATAGAGAGAAAATAGAGAAAGAAAAGGCTTATCAATTTGATTGATTGGATTGATTAAGCAATGGGAGCGATAGGATTAACAATTGGCAAGCGAATGTTTGTGTGTGTGTGTGTGTGTTGAGTAATGTTCTATGTTTCAAAGATTTAATCGAATTAGAGTGGCACGTATTATTATTATTATTATTATTATTACGATTATTATTATTATTATTATTATTATTATTATTATTATTATTATTATTACCGATGATACCAATGGAATCGATCAAATTTAATTTCTTCTTAAGTAATAGCTCTTCTTTTTAAATATTTATTGAAAGCATTAAAATTCAAAGTTATTTTAAAAATAAATTTTATTCTTTTGTTTTTATTTTATTTTTGTTGTTGTTGTTGCTGCTGCTGTTGTTGTTGTCGTTGGTATTGTTGCAATTTAAAATAGTTAGAAATTTTATTGAAAAGGAAAGAAGTAAGAATTCGAAGATATATATGGCGATATATATGGCAATATATATGGCAATATATATGGCAATATATATGGCGATATATATACGCCTATATATATCTCTATTGGCGGGATGATCGATGGGTTTCACTGGAGAAGTATCAAATGTGTTGATCAAAGTTTAAAATTTAATATAAATTTAAATCGATTGATAGCTTCCAACTAATTCACCAACGAGCACCGAGCTAAAGAGGTTCATTCAATTTGAATTGCTAACAAACACTAAGGTCTTAGGCTCTACTCATCGCTGACTTTTATTCGGTTTTTATTTTCTCTCTCTCTCTCTCTCTCTCTTCTCCTTCTTTTGTTTCTCAAAATGAAAAAAAATGTTGCTCTTCTTCTTGTAGTGATAAAAACTTCGAAGATGTAAAGAGAGAGAGAGAGAGAGAGAGAGAGAGAGAGAGAGAGAATGGGAGCCGTATTCTGCAAGTGCTGACTGCGATGTGTTTAATTTAAATAGCGGCGTGTTATGATTGGCTGTGAAGTGACTATATATAGAGTTGATTTGTTCACTCAACTACACACTCTTTGGCTTCTTTCTTTCTTTTGTTGTTGTTGTTGTTGTAGTTTCCTTAACAGCAAGCTGGAAGACCTTTTCCTGGTCTCAATCTAGTGACGTCTATGCCTCTTCCTCTTCCACTGTCAAAGGAGACAAATATCAATAATCTAATATAATTAAATATATACCAACTCAACCTAATCGTTTCGTCTTATTTCTTTCGGTATTCTCTCTCTCTCTCTCTCACTTTTTTATTATTGTCCTGTTTCTTTTTTATTTTGTCAGTTTATCTACGAAAGAAGAAGAAGAAAAAAAGGAAAAAAGAGAAAGAAAAAGAATGATGAGAATGAAGAACAATTCAAATAACATCTTAGAAATAAACAAAACATAGAGAGAGAGAGAGAGAGAGAGAGAGAGAGAGAGAGAGAGAGAGAGAGAAAGAGAGAAAGAAAGAGAGAAAGAAAGACAGTGAGAGGAAGAGAGACAAGAGGCAAACCTCTGAAAGTTAAATAGTTAGACATCAATTAAGTCAACAAAGCTTGCTCATGCATATCACTCCTCCTCCTCCTCTCTCTTTCTCTCTCTTTCTCTCTCTCTTTCTTTCTCTCTTTCTCTCTCTCTCTCTCTCTCTCCATCTATCTAACCCATTAAACTAAGCAAAAAAACTTTTATTTATATTAAATTTCAAATGAAACATATCAACAATGTTTCATTAATAGAGCAATAAAGATATCTCGTTTTAATTTTTGTTCTTGACTTTCTCTCTCTCTTTCTTTCTTTCTCTTTCTTTCTCTCTCTTTTATCTTACTGGAAATTAAATTCTTTTGGATGCAACCTATTTTTTCAAAATTCGAAATCGAACCTAATTTGGACTTAGGCTAATTGGAAATTTAGAAATTTCTTAACTTTGAAGGAAGGCATGAAAATTCCAACAAAACAATTTCAATCTTAACGATCTTATAACATTCTTCGATATTCCTTCTTAGTCTTCCTTATTAGTTTGACTTTTTTTACTTCTTTAATTTGGTCTTATTTCTATTTATTGCAAATCTAATCTAATTTCATGTTCTTTTTCTATTTCCCCTGAAGTTGGTAGTTTTTGTTTTATCTTTACCCCCTCACCTTCTATTTACCCTTAGCCGCCTTCTCTCTCTCTCTCTCCCTCTCTCTTTCACTTTCTTCAAAGCATCGGAATAATTAAGAAGAAAAAGGTACACAGACAGCTTCCTTCCGCCGTCTCTTCCAAAGCAATGGCTCTCTCTCTCTCTCTCTCTCTCTCTCTCTCTCTCTCTTCCCAAAGGCATACCCTATTGAAATGAGCATTGAACAACGCCCATCTCAAGCTAATTTTAATATTTAATTAAATAAATCGATTGATTATTAGTGAACATTATCATATATGGCATAATCAAACGACTAAATGTTACACATTTCGAGGATATAATTCTTCTTTAAGATTTGTTTCCTTCTATTTTGGTCAAAGAGAGAGAGAGAGAGAGAGAGAGAGAGAGAGAGAGAGAGGAGGGCTTAGATTTGGAACGTTGTAAACAAATAATATATATCGCAAAGCTAATAGCGATACATAGCTTTCTTAATTAAATTATTGATTAAGCTTGAGAAGGATGAGAATGAATAATATATATATATTTGCTTTTATATATATCTATATATGCTTATATATGTCTATATATGCTTATATATGTCTATATATGCTTATATATATCTATATATGCTTATATATGTCTATATATGCTTATATATGTCTATATATGCTTATATATATCTATATATGCTTATATATGTTTATATATGCTTATATATGTCTATAAATGCTTATATATATCTATATATGCTTATATATGTTTATATATGCTTATATATGTCTATAAATGCTTATATATATCTATATATGCTTATATATATCTATATATGCTTATATATGTCTATATATGCTTATATATGTCTATAAATGCTTATATATATCTATATATGCTTATATATGTTTATATATGCTTATATATGTCTATAAATGCTTATATATATCTATATATGCTTATATATATCTATATATGCTTATATATGTCTATAAATGCTTATATATATCTATATATGCTTATATATATCTATATATGCTTATATATGTCTATATATGCTTATATATGTCTATAAATGCTTATATATAGATAGATATATAAATTTACCTATATACACATACAAACCCAAACAGAGACATTCCTTTAAAATGTCAACCAAACCTAAGAAAGACGACAACCAACCAATTAAACTTAACAATTCTTATTTCCTTCTTCTTCTTCTTCCTCCTCTTCCTTCAATATATAACTTCGGACGAATAATTTTCGCAAAATAAAAATAATAAAAAAAACAAAACAAAAAAATGTTAATTAGATTTTATATTTTGAAATAGTTTTTGGCTGGTTTGATAAGAAACAGTTCAATTCTTATTCGATTAGATTTGGATCAATTCAAACCTTTCCTTTTTTTTGTTTTATTAAATAAAACAAAAACATTTCGATTAATATCAGCTCATTTGTTTTGTTTATTTGTTTGTATATATAGACATACGCACACACACACAAATATATATATATATAGACGTATATATTTATATTCAAATCGATTCTTTTCTTGGTGGTCACATAAGAAAGATGTGATCATTTACCATTTAGCTTATCAATTACATAATCCAAACAATGAGCCTCGAGAAGTATATCTATATAGATATCTATACATTCCATTTGGGAGGGAAAGTCTGGAAGAGAGAGGGAGGGAGAGAGATAGGGAGAGAGGGAAGGAGAGAGAGAGAGAGAGAGATATTTAAAGAGAATAGTTTGATAAATTTTAACTGTTTGGTAAGCAGCTCACAAACCTTTCCACACAGACAGAGACAGTTTTTCTTTATTTCTTTAATTTTGAACAAATTTTAGTTTTAAGTACTAACATTAGAAAGAATAAGATGCGAATGGAATGGATTTAATCTTTAAGTACAATGGCTATTTGGATATGCTCCAAAGGAGTTCCCATTCCATTCACCATCTTCCTTCCTCTCCACCCGCCCGCCCCCTCTCCTTTTCATCGGGCTCCCCTTCCTCGACTTCCTCCTACTTTTTACTCCTTCTCCTTTCATCTTCAAGTATTATCATGTTACTAAAAATAAGGATTCAATTAATATTAAAAATGATCTAATATTTATATAGAATTATCTTCAAATATATATTCACTATGTTTCTATCTCTTTCTATCGCAAAAAGGATAATGAGGATGGAGGATGGAATCTTAAATAGTTGAAAATTAATTTATTGATTATGTTTAATTAAGATAATTAATAAAATATTATTAGTGTTTCAAAATCACAAATCAAACAAACAGAACAAAACAAACAAACAAACAAAAAAAATTAGGACAATTAAAAATTATATTAAAAATTATCTTATGAAAGTGAATGGCACTTTAAATTTTGTGTTGAAATACTTTTTTTTAACAAAAAAAAATTTAAATCGAGTGCGCAATCGAAAAAAAAACAAACTTAGAAAGAAAGAAAAAAAGAGAAAGAAGAAGAAAAAAAAGAGAAAGAAGAAAAAAAAAGAAAAAGGATTTAATATCGATTGAAAGCTTGTGCCTTGGAATTGTTAGGCAACCAGCCCAGACAGACCACAGCCACAAACGAAAGGAAATGTCATAACAACTGATGATAAACCTAAAGTATCATCTTTAATTTAAGTAATTATTTCAAATTTTTAAATTAAACACACTTAAAGTAATTGATTGTAAACATGCCTTCTCCTCCTCCTCCTCCTCACCCTCCTGATTAACATTATTAATCAATATCTTTGTTTACGTTTGTATTTCGTTTTATGAATTGGCTCGATTTGTTTACAACAATGGACAAAATAAACAAATATTCTTTAATCATTATTGGTGTATTCTTTCTATTCCAAACGATTAGAATTGAAACAATTGATGCTAAGATAGATGGTAAGATTGATTACCTAGAAATTGATTATATTCACGATTGGAGTTTGTTTATTTATATTTGTAGCTAGATAAGATTAAAATGTTCTTCTTCATTTAGATGGTGACATACCAAGAATTAACTCATTGTTTACCGATATCTGTGGCTTGAATAAAAGTTCGGTAATAATATGGACAAATGAAACGGCTTATGCTTTTCTATCATCACCTAACATCGATCTATCACATTATCCACCACCATCGCCCGATGGTGGTGTTAAATTTAAATGTAAATGGATAATCAAAACATCCTCAAATGCATCCATTCTCATAAGATTCTTTAACTTTGACTTGGACACTAAAAATATAAATCATCTTACGTTCTATGAAAATATCAACGGCCAAACAACCGTTGTTGGAAGCTATCAAGGTCGTAACATTAAATTTCCACCATTCTATTCTCGAACATCGGAGCTTCAAATAGAATATTCTGGCATTGTACCGGCCGCCTTCATATCACAATTTATACTCTATTTTGAACAAACCAAACGTTTAATCAATAATTGTCCACAAGGAGAATCACTTTGTCGAAATAAGATACGATGCTATAGCCAGGTGGAGGCCTGCAATGATATTGACGATTGTGGTGATGGAACGGACGAGGAAATGTGTTCAAATCTAACGTTAACATTTACAAAGCCTTGTGGGCATGAAGGAAACATCTTTGATATATTTATTATCGGTGGCCACATCTCAACACCAGGCGAATGGCCTTGGATGGTCTCCTTACGAAAGGAAAACAATGAACCAAACGGTCATATATGCGGTGGCACCATTATCAATCGCCAATGGATTCTAACGGCAGCTCATTGTTTTCCAACTAATTCAAACACCACCGAATGGCAAGTACATGCTGGAAAGTATCATAAATTGATTAAAGATAATACCGAAGTCATTCGTTACATAAAACGAATCATTCCACATCCAGAGTACCATGGGAATAATGAAACGAATGATGACCAAACATGGTACTATTATCATGTGAACGATATCGCCCTTATCGAGCTGAATGCACCACTTCCCAATTCCAATGGAGCCATTGGTTCGCTATGCTTAAATGGATCCAATCCAAAAGCTGGTGAAATGGTTTTGGTGAGCGGCTGGGGTGCCACCCGATTCACAGGTGGTGATTTATTACTCAAACATGTCGAAGTACCAATCGTTTCACTTAAACAATGCCGTCAATGGCAGACAAGCATGAATGTTGGTGAACGAATGATCTGTGCCGGCTATGAGGCAGGTGGACAAGATTCTTGCCAGGTTTGTTTGTATTTTTTTTTGTTTTTGTTTTTGTTTTTTGCTTCCCTTTGTTTTCCAACTGTAGAGAAT
>CAJUYD010000305.1:0-12999 GCA_910591665.1 Ectemnius continuus
AAAAAAAAAACAAAAGAAAGAAAGAGAGAGAGAGAGAGAGAGACCAAAAGTCAAATTTTTAAACATTTTGTATGATGTTATCAGTAGACATCATAAACGTACGCAGTAGTCTTATTACTTCCATTTGCCTTCCTTCGTTTACTTTTATTAAATCAAATCGAACGGAACCTGGAACAAACCGAAAGAGCGAACAAATAGAAACAAAAAATTAAAATGACACACCAAAACAAAAAAATAAATATTCTAGACCGGCCGAGACAAAAAAAAATCATAAGGGTGAAAGAGCACAAGCGAACAAATAAAACACACCAACAAAAAAAAAAGGAGAAGCCGCCTGAGAAGAATCCAAACAACGACTTCTCTTCATTTTTTTTCTGTGCCAATTTCGATAATTGAAAATATAAAAAAAAGTAATAATAATACTACATAGATAGATAGAGAAAAAGGAAGAAGAGAAAAAAAGCACCAACTCAAAAAAAAAATAAATTTAATTTATGTCTTTTGTTAATTAAAAATGCAAAACATGGAAGGAAAGAATTAGTTTTAAAATAAATATATAGAAAATAAATTTATTATATTATTTTATAAAGAGCATGGCGAAGGCAGTAAAGTTTGTCTTTTAAGGGTAGTCGTAGTCCTTTCGATATATGTCCTCTTAATGAGAATGCTCTTGTTGTCTATTAATCGAGCACACACACACACACACACACACAAATCAAGAAATAAAAGACTTTTTTTTTCGTTGTAAATTAAATTCAACTTGACATGATAAAACTTCTCACACTAAGCCTTCTTTCTCTATTCAAAAAAAAAATTTAAACTTGAACAAAACACTAAGGTAGAACTATTTAAAACAAAAAAATTTTTTTATATTTTTTTTGGTTTAATATTTTTATATTAAAATAATATAAAAACAGATGAAATTATTAAAAGTTTTTTTCTTCTTCTTCTTCTTTGTTTTTTTTCTACAATTTTTTTATATATTTTACTTCGAAAACTTCCTCCTCTTCTGGTGAAATGCTTGTTTTAACTTTTTAATTCATTAAATTAATAATTAATAGTTTATTAATTATTTAAAAATTAACAAAAATTTTTTTTGTGTTTTTTTTATTTGATAAATATGAAATAAAAAGAAATTAATATTGTGCTGTTTTCTTTTTCTTTTTTTTTTGAAGAGAAACGAGGCCAAAGGTAGAGAAAAATCATTAGAATTCATTAGAAATTAATGAATTTGTTGAAATATATTTATATTTTGTTGTTGGTTGTTGTGATAGAAATCTAACTATTTTCAATTTTCACTCATTTCTTCAAAGGTATTGCACGTTCTAAATCGTTCAATTTTTATTTACTAAATTTTTCTTTAAAGTTAACGATTATTGTTAAATAAAAGTTACATGTAGACGAAAATAATAAAGAAAAAGAAGGAAAAAGAGTGAGGCAACTGACAACAACAAAAAAAAACATTTTTTTTCTATGTTTAAGGGAAAGGAAAAAAAATTTTCACCGGCAATGATGACAAATGTGAAATCACGTTTGTTTGATAATAACTAAATCAATTTCTTTTTAACCCAAAAAATTCGATTAGTTCGAATCAAATTAGAATTGAACAGAGTTGATATGTTTCATGGTAATACTCTAACATTCTCTTTCTCTCTCTCTCTCTCTTTTAGATTCTTAACTTAACTAACTTACTTTATCTACACACATACACACACACACACCATTGGCATTCAATGCCAATGAGATTGAAAAAAAAGGAAAAAGAAAGGAAAGGACACTAATGAGTTTTCAAGTAATTCGATTTTGGTTTCTTCTCTTCCTTTCTCTTTTATCTTTTTTTTTCATTTTTTGTTGTTGTTGTAACTTTGAAGCTCACATATCAGTTCTAATTCTAATCACATTGAGACGATAGGCAATATCTCAAATGACTAACCAAACAGAAACTGTTCAGATGTTAAACTATTTTTATATTTGTTGAGCTGTTGTTGGTTGGTGGTGATGATGATGGTGTTAATGTTCAATGTTATTTTGAAGAAGAAGAAAAAAAAAGAAAAACGTTGTCATCACATGTCAAATATTTGTCTGCGAGCAATAACATTGAGAACCACAATGATTCAAACGATCATATTGGATCAATTATCCTCACAACTGCTTATGAACACCGATGCATTCCATCTGCTTCAGTCTAAACATCTAATTATTCTTCTTATTTTATTTTTATTTCTTCTTCTTCTAATTCTAAAATTAGCAACAACAAAAAAAGCAATGCAATGAAATATAAGAGAAAGTAAGCAAAAAAAAAGAAAATTCAAATTGAATTCTTTGCTATCTTTTCCTTCTTTCTTCTTCTTCTTCTTCTTCTTTTGTTTTGTGGAGAAAACAAAATAAAGCTAATAAAAGAAAGAGAAAGAGAAAGAGAAAAGTTAACAAGAAAAGCCAACATTACTCGATAAAAGTTACATTTCGATTTAAGCTACAAGTATGAAAAATTAGCCAAATTAAAATGTTTTTGAAGATAGATAGTATAGCTTTAATGTGATTATAAAAACATTCGAACGATGGTGAGGAAGAAAACAAGAAGGAAAATGAAGAAGACTAACAAAAAAAAAAGAAAGAAAACCAAAATGAAAAAAAATAAAAAGACAAAGAATACTACCAAAGAGAAGAGACGGTGCTGATCTAATGAAGATGACCTCATGTTCTGCCTTCAAACAATTGGGTTTGTACCTTTTAATGTTTTCCCTTTCTCTCTCTTTCTCTTTTCTTTCTCTCTCTCTCTCTCTCTCTCTCTCTCTTTTCTTTTTCTCTTTTTGTGGTGTACCGAACTTCTCACTTTGTTTGCCGAACATTGGTTGAGTGTGCATGTTCCTATGCCTTACAGTTCTAAACAACGCTTTCTTTTTTTTTTTGCTATCATTTTCGAATTCAAATGATCTAATTTACAATTAACAAGATTAGTTGTAATGTTTTATTCAAACCTAAACAAAAACGAAAGGAAGACAAAAGAAGGAGAAGAATTTTTAAATAAAATTTTTATTCTATGTTTTGGGAAAAGGAAAAGGAAAGGAAAAGGAAAGAATAAAAGGAATTGGTTAAATATTTCGATTAAAAAGGTTTTCCAAGATGACCGTTATTTTTCAATTTATTCTATTTCTTCTTCTATTCTATCAATAAATGTGAAAATTGATTCAAAGAGTGTAAATAACTGTAAAGCTGAGATGAAAATGAAACAACAGCTATAAAAATAAAAACATTTGAAATATAGAGCAAAGAGTTGAAATTATTGGTAATTGTTGATTAGGTTTCTCTCTTTCTCTTTTTCCCTTTCTTTCTCTCTCTCACTCTTTTTCACGCTGATGTATATATATATATATATATATGTTAACACGAGGAAAAAAATGACATTAATGGCACCTAGAAAGATAGCACAGTGGAATGGTATGTATCATTATCATTAACATTTAGTGTAATTATTTTGACAAGAAAAAAAAACAACAACAAAGTTAGTAACCAAAAAAAGAAAAAAAAAGGAAAAAACAAAAACAAAAAAAGAATGTAAACTACATTTTTAATGGAAAAAGCTGGTGAACACATTGAGATAAACATTAGGTTAGGTGCCACGTTAACATTCGCTTTCTCTAATTCTTTTCTTCTTTACCCATTTTCTTTCTTTTTTTCTTTTCCTTTCTTTCTTTTTTTCTTTCTTTCTTTATTCGTTTCATTGTTTATTCTTAAATTTGAGCTGAAAAACAAATGAATGTTTAGAAAACGAATGTAAAAGCAAATTAACCAGCACAACCAAAAGTTGATTAACTTAATCAAAATAACAACAGAGTGAAAGAAAGAAAGAAAGAAAAAGAAAAAGATCGGATGCAATCGAAATAATTTTCAAACGATTTAATTGTCTTAGTCTACACCTCTGCCCTCACTCATTTCCTTGCCAAACAAAAGAATAATTTTTACTGTTTTTATTGTTTATCTTTAATTTTGCTTTCTCTCTTTTTTTTCTCCTTATTTATTCTAATTAAACAAATAAACAAAAAAAAAGACAAAAAGAAAAAAGGAAAAAAAAACAATCTTTATTTACATTTGGCCTGTAAGCTGCTTTCCATTGTCGTTGGCAATTTAAGTTAAAAGAAAGAAATACTTTTGCGAATGTAGACAATTATAAAGTCAATGCAAACACAACACAAAAAAAGGTTAACGCACAAGTGAGCCGTGAAGAGTTTTTAAAGATTAAAAAGAGAGAAAGAAAAAATTAAAAACAAAAAAGAGAGAAAGAAAGAGATAAAGAAAGAAAGAATGAATGAATGTGTGAGTGTGTCTGCTACTACTCATTTTCCTTTCAATTTTTTGTTTTAACATGCAAATTTACAATTATTTGACTTCTTTTTAATGTCTAAAAAAGAGAAAAAAAATTAAACTTTAATATTAACTCAATCAATTTTCTGCTTCTCTCTTTCTCTCTCTCTCTCTCTCTCTCTCTCTCTCTCTCTCTCTCTCTCTCTCTCTCTCCTTTTCTCTTAAGTCATCGGCTGTGCACATGTGTGTAAAGTATTTTTCCCTTTTCTTTTCTATGACCATGTTAGACTCAAAGTTTTTCAATTAAAAACAACAATAATTAAATCAAAATAATAACGAAAAAAAAATAAAGAAAATTTAATTTAAGGAAAAAGAAAAACAAAGAGCGAAAGAGAGAAGAAAACCCAACAACAGTAATGAAAATGTTGTGTACATATTTTCACCCGACGTCTTTATCTGTAGACATTGGAAAGGTAAGGACTGCTAGTAAGGAACAAAAAAGGGTACTAGCGAATACTATCCAAACCTTTTCAACGATGACGCTTCTGTTAAAAGTTTTTAAAATTTTTTTATTTATTTTTTCTTTGTTCTTTCTACCTTCACTTTAGTTAAATAAGAAAACATAAATTAAAATGTTCAAATTTATTTAAAAAAATTGCAATTTTAATTATTAATTTAAAATAATTTTTGTTTTCAAAGGAAGGAGAAAAAAAATAATACAGAAACAGAAATGGTAAGTTTTACGATGTGATATTCTATTCATTCTATCATTAATTTCAATTAATTGCTTCAAGTTTATCATTTGGTTTGCCATTTAAGTCGGTTCCATATGCCAAATGAAAGCGACTTAAACACCAGCCAACAAAAAAAAAAAGAAAATAAAATAAATTTTTCTAATCTAAGATTGCAATCACCAACATTTGTTGCTTACTGTTCCTTCTGTTTACTTATTTATTCTCTTTAAATAAATATAAAATTTAATTTAAAAAAAATAAAAATTAAAAAAATTTGTTTATTATTATTATTTAGTTTTTTCTATTTGATGGTCTATTTGATGGCTTTTTTTTTGCTACGGCGACTTATTCACAGATAAAAGGTTGTAGACAATTAATTTAATTGAAAATAACAAAAATCACTTAAGTCAAAATAAAATTTATATAATTTTATTATATGTTACAACATTGAAAAGTATTACAACTTCTTAGATAAGATAACTAAGAACTGCTCTTAGATAGGTTAGATAAGATGAAAAGTTTATTAAAATTAATAGAGTTACACAATGGAACAAATGAGAAATATTTCGGACACCAAATTACTGTACTGCTAATTCAGCATGTCATTAAGTTGAGGCTGTTCTCAATCTCAGATAGAGATTGTTGGAGAAAGGCAATAGATGGACAATACCCATTGATTTGGAACAATTCCAGAGGTAACACAGAATATCTTTTAGTAATGTTGTAATCCACTCAAAATTCGTCTCCTCCTACCACCTGAGAATCAAAAAAAAATTCTTGTCGAGGAGTACTTGAAAGCTGATCACTATGTTACAATATGAGGGCATATGTCATTGTTTTGTCTACAATGTCAGGTATATCTGGGCTAATGGTCTTGAACATAGTATAAATAGTTCAATATGCTGTCAACAGCCATACACTCTCATGCTTGGGCAGCACAGCAAAAACAACTGAATGTCGTAAGACCTAAGGAAAATCCTTTAATACACCTGTCTTTTGATGCCTAGCCGATAACAAAGTGTACACAGGGAAAGCTAGTAGAAGACGCCCTGGTGTCAACGTAGTTGTAGTCAAAGTTGAAGCATCTCACACCAAAACCAATATTATTGATTAGTTCATTCAAACGATTAATTCTCTTCAATGACAATTTCTTGGTGATCTTTGGCCGCATATTGCGCCTTGATAAGATGATGCCATACAAAATAAAGAAAGTTAAGGGGTCTAGGTAAGCAAAACCAGCTTCAGCTGCTATGGAAGTTTCAATGGCATATTTGAAGAACTCCCATGAATATTTAAAGCTTCAAGATCAGACTCATCTGAGACCATTATCACACCCGATGTGCTTAAACATACGGGATGGGACTGACCACGAATGAACTCCTCAACCTCCCGTGGTTCAGTTAAGCTACCTACAATTGCCTTGCTAAGTTTCTCAGGTGAAGGTAAATGGGCAGACTTTCCCTCCTTATTAGTTTTCAAGCTTTTCACTTTCCTTTTCCTTTGAGTCATCGAATACACACGTACCGTTCTGATCCATTTGTAAGTTATTTATATATCCAACGATAATCTAACATTCTATAATTGACGTCTATGTTCTATAACTAAACTACAATTCTAAAACTGATGTGTTTTGTTGAATATTTGCTATATTCTTTATGTGTTATTTAGATGCTCACTTTTAGCTGCTTTTTTGTTTGGTACAGTAGCCATTATATGACCCTGCGACTTTGTTCCCGTAGAATACGGTAATTCAATATAATTAATAAAACATGTGTTGTAGCAGATAGAAAGAAAAAAGAAGGAAAAAAGGAGAAAGAGAAAAAGAAAGAGAGGGTGGAGAGAGAGAGAGAGAGAGAAAGAAAGAGAGGAATGAAAGAGAAACAAGATTTGTTGATGATAACGATGTTTTCCTACTGCCAAAACAAAAAAGAAAGAAAGAAAAAGAGAAAGAGAGAGAGAGAAAGAAAATAAGAGGATAAAATCTAAGTTTTTTTTCCAAGAGAATAAAGACAAGAATATAATCACAGTTATAAAACAATTTTCTTATTTTTTCTTATTTATTCTTTTTCTATCTCTCATTGTTTTTCTTTTATTCCTTTTCTTTTAGTGTTTCAATGAAATGTTCAGTGCAAATTTCATGAGTGATAATAAGATGGCAATTTAAGTTTCAAAACAACAACAACAATAACAATGGACCAAAAGGAAAACATTTGAGATTAAAACTAAACAAAATATATATATATAAATATAAATAAAATGACAAGAATTTAATGTGAACATAATTTTTATTTTTTGTTTGTCTATGATGAAGAAAATGAGCCATCCAATAAGGACAAACAAAATGGAGAAAGAAAGAAAGAAAATAAAAATAAAACAGCGAGAATCGTGTAAAATAAATATATAGAAATATAAATATATATAAAGAATATTTCTAGCTGAGAGTGTTGAAAGTTGAACATTGCGACATAAGGTAAAGAAACAGAAGAAATTGAATCAGATTCTTTGCTCAGAAAAAAAAACAAATAAACATGAACCACCAACTATTTTGACCAAAAGAAATGCTTTTCTTCTTTTTTTGAAACAAAACAAAAGGAAAAGAAAGACATTGAAGAAGAAGAAGAAGAAGAAGAAGACCTTGACAACAACCACACGAAATCATTTTCTTATTACAATTCTTTCTTTCCTTCCTTCTTTCCCCATCTTTTTCTTTTTGGCTGTTTCAAAATGGAAGAAGAATGCGAACCTTTTCTTTTGCTTTGCACATCAAGTTGATATCTTTTTACTTTGTTTTTCTCTCTTTCTTTCTCCTTATGTCCTCTTGGACAACAGCAGCAAGGAAAATAAAACAGAAACTCCCTTTCTGTAGCTTGTCATTTGGACTGACACTTGTCTCGTGCTCTTTCTCTCTCTCTCTCTCTTTCTTTCCTAGCACAAAACCTAAGAATGTCTACCCACCCCCTAAAACGACAAACACAACAGAGGAAAAAAACCCAGCCAAATTCATAAAGTTTAAAGGAAGGAAATGTGTTAGATGAAAAATTATTAGAAAAAAATAAAAAAAAGAAAATATTTATAAAAAAATTAAAAAGAAAATTGTGCAACGGCTGAAAAAAGAAGGGAGGAGTTGAGGGAAGAGAAAGGAGAAAAGGGAGGGAAGGGAAAAGGAAAAGAAAGGAACAATTTCATTAAAAGCAAAACAAAAAGTAAATGAAATTTAATAAGAATTTAATAATTTTGAAAAAGAAAGAAAGAGAGAGAGAGAGAAAAAAAAAATATGGCATGACAGTTTATATTAGCTAAAAGTGGATGAGATTGGTTTTGTTTGACTCCAACACTAACTCTACCACCAGACAACAGCGGTAGCCTGAACATGTCCAACCAAACGTTATCATTTCATCAAAACCCAAAAGAGAGAGAGAGAGAGAGGGAGAGAGAGAGAGGGAGAAAGCATAACACAAAAAAACTTCCAAAAAAAATTATATAAACATTAAATTGGTAACATCAAAAAACAAAGAAAGCCAGAGAAGTAATAATAAATTTCAAACAAAAAAAAAGTATAAATTAAAAATAGACAAAAGAAAACCTAATTGCCCTAAGGTCGTTCTTTTGTATTTCAATAGTCAAACAAAGAAAAAAAAATTTGGTTTCTTTAATAAATATAAATATTAAAACAATATATATATAAACATATATAAATAAATATAATAATATATTGTTTTAAAATAGAAAATCTGGTAATAGCCAAAATGCTTATTAAGTATTAATTATTAACTAATTATTTAGAGAAAAATAAACCCCAATTTTCTACATTCATTAAAGTAATAACACACATCAATTAATGAAAAAAAAAATCTTAATTAATTAAATGTTTGACGGCTACAAATTCTTTCGTTTTGGTTTTCCATAGAGTTTGGCTCAATATCCAAACAAAAATATTTATTTATAAATACAAACGCATTCCTTTCATTTTCTTCAATTATAAAAAAAAATTTTGTTCATTTTTCACTCTACTCTCTAAACTTTATTTCTTGTTGTTTCTTTTTTGTTGTTGTTATTAATGCACAAAGCAAAATATTCTTTTTTTTTTGTTTTGTTTCGATAAGTTTCAAAATCATTTGATTATATTACAAAAATAGAATAAAAATATATAAAACAAAAAGGAGGACAAGAGTGTTCTAGGCTAGGCTTAGGTTAGGTTAAGACTGAGAAGAGTAAATGGAATTTAATGTTACATATATTTTTAAGGTAGTTGTTGATTGGAAATGATTCAAACATAATTAATTATTAGTTCATTGCAACAGTTACACCATTCTTTCTTTCTCTCTTTTTTTTCTTTCTCTCTTTTTCTTTCTCTCTTTTTCTTTCATCTTGTTTGAATATTTTCTGGCTCAACATTATATATAAATATATTTCTAGTTTGTATTTTGTACGTCAATAAATAATGAATATATTTTGAACAATTAGTACCCACAGCTTGTCTAAATTATTAACAGGAAAAGAAGCAACCAAAAAAAAGAAGAAGAAAACGAAGAGAAAAAAATATAGTCATCCTTTTTCCGGTTTGTTTATGGTCTCGATTACATAATATTAGTTGAAATCTTTTTTCTTTTGTTTTTCTCTCTCTCTCTCCCTCTCTCTCTTTTTCCCTTGCTTTAACATTTAGAATGAAAAAATAAATAAAAAATTTTATTCAAAATTCAATTGAAAAGAAAAAAAGGTAACCTTAATGAATTTGAATGGAATGTGGAAGAGGAAATAGAAAAGAAAAAAATAAAAAAAATAAAAATCTAGTGAAAATAATCGTAATAGGTAGATATGCAAATTAGTGTGCCATGGACTAACCTTTGTATTAATAAATTAATCTAATTAATAAATTTAATGTTTTAATTTATATATATAAAATTGTAATTAGTGAAAGGAGTAATAATAAGTAATAAGTATTGTAAAACAATGTATTCCTAATCGGATTGTGCTAATCGCTCCTCTGCTAATCATTCGGCGGACAAACAAACAAACAATGAGAATGGATACCACCAAAAACAGACAAGGCTAGCCAACCAAAAGAAGGAGAAAAAAAGAAAAAAAAAGAAAAAAGCGAAAAGAAAACCTTGAAGTGTAATGAAGGAGAAAATTGATTACCGTGGGCGATTGAGTCATAAAGCACACACACACACACACACTGATGCTGAGCCAATGCAGAAAATAAAATGCCAAGTTAATGGAACAACTTAATTAATTAAATAATATTATAATTAATCACACGTTTGTTTTAGGTCATGTTCAGGCAGTAAAAAAAAGAAGAAAAAGAAAAAGAAGACGTTGAACTAAATGCATAATGAAAGGAAAAAAGGCATTGAATGTACATTTTGTGTTGGTATGTAAATTATTAAGCCTACCAATTACAATAAACCTAATTCTTTGATGAATTCTGCAACAACAACAATCAAAATTTAATGTAGATGATTTCTCTTTCTTTCACCACACACACACTACTTGCTAGACAAAACATTTGGCTTTTATTTTATTTTTCTTTTTCTTTTTGAAACAAAAAAAAAGAGTAAAAGCAAAGAACAGAGCTATTTTGTTGTGAAACGAATATTGAAGAGTATGACGAAACAAAGAAGAAGAAGAAGGAATAAAAGGCAAGAACAAAGCGAATGAATAATTGAGCCTAAAACAATTCAACAACGAAAGGGTTTCTCTCTTATTGGTATTATTTTGTCAGCCATCAAAAAATAAATAAAAAAACGAAGAGAGAGAGAGAGAGAGAGAGAGAGAGAGAATGAGAGAGAAAGTAAGAGAGTGAGAGAAGAAGACACAAGACATACAAAATAAATAGATCTCTGTACTTTTTATTTTTTTTTCTCTTTTTTTCTTCTTTGTTCCCTTCGGTCGCCATTATTCTCTCGGTCCAATCGTTCGGTTTCTCATTGCTTATTAGCGGTTAGGCTCTTTTTTTATCTATCTTCTCGCTCTCTCTTGTTCTTTTCATCAATCATTTTTTGTTTCAAGAAGAAAGACAGAGACCAAATAAAATATGAAAAAGAGGAAACAAGAAGAAGAAGAAGAAAAAAAACAATGAACAATAATAAAAAAAAATAAAACGAGAACAGAATGATCTGAAGACTACAAATAAAAGAACATTATAATCCAACGGGGCAAGTTAATAACCGAAAAACATACGCACAGTCACAGCCGAAACAATGTCATCAGCATCAGACTCAAAGTTTCTTTTTTTTTCTAATTATCTTTTTTTTAACCAAAAAAACAATATTATTTATATTAAAACCAAAATCAAGAAAGAAAGAAAGAAGAAGGACATAGTGTTGGAATTGTTTGTGAACAAAGCGGCTGTTTTCGATTCGCTTCAACTAATTACTTTCCACCAGCATTCTCTTTTATCATCTTCTTGCAACAATTATTCTATATATATTCTCTCTTACTTAATTATTTCTACCTCTTTTCTTTGATAATTTATTTTATTTTTTTTTATATTAATTAAAAATTAAGTTAATTTTTTTTTGTTGTTTGTGTTTGCAAAATATCTAAAGCAAAAGTAAACATTAAATAATAAAGAGAGAAAGAAAGAGAAATAATCACAAATGTTTCGATTGAAAACATTTTAACATTACTTTGTGTAAGTATGTCTTGTGAAACAAAGACAACAAAACGAGAGATAACAAAGCTTATTTGATCAACTCAATGAAACAAGAAGCCTTGGCAATGAATAAGGTCATAGAATACATCCTACTAACATTCCTTTACTATCTGTAACATATTTTTAATTTTAATTTTTTTTTTAATTTATGCTGTGAATTATAGAAATGTAAACATTACAAACATTCAAATTTTATTATTAAAAAAAGATCTAGTCGCCAAATGGAAGCTCAACTCTTGTCACATTTCATCATAAAAAGCAACAAAAAAAAAAGAAAAAAAAATTGTAATTTATTATTTTGGGCGAAAGTGTTAGACACGTTTGAGAGAGAGAGAGTGAGAGAAAACATCTTTTGTTTCGATTATCATTTTAAATTAATCTTTACACAAAGACACACACACACACAAGCCTACAAAGGCACAAAGATGCGAACAACTAGCGCATATTGTTGTAAATTTAGTGTTTATCGAATGGAAGCTGTGTATTCGCTTAGGATGCTCAAAACATGAGAAATGAAAAATAAAATAAAAAAATGCAAAATTATTTTTTTTTATCAAAACCTTTTTTTTCGTTCACTGTTGTTGCTGTAGTAGTAGTAGCAGTGAAATTTTATATAAATTTAGATTATTTTAAATAGAAACAAAAAACAACAGCAAAAAAACAAACAAAAAAAACAAACAAACATGAAAACAATGGCGACATGTGAAATGAAGAAAGGAAAGGCATAAAAAAGTCATTCTTCATTCATTGTCTCAAATTACGACACACCAACAACGACAACAACAAAAACCATAAATTTTATTTTGGATCAATGGTGAAAAGGTTCAAGTAGTAGTAGTAGTAGAAAGCAATTTGAAGATGATACCCATCGCCTTTATTTTGCTGCTTAAGCCATTTTATATTTGCCTGTAATGAGAATGCGATAAACAGGGCAAAACCATGTGTTTACTTGCAAGCCAAGAGAAAGAGAGAGAGAGAGAGAGAGAGAAAAGATGAAGAAAAAAAAGAAAGGTTTTAAGTGTTTTTCAGTGCCTTCCACAATGCCAGACATTATTGAATTATTAATTTTAATATATTTAATATTAAGATGAAAAAAAAAGATGAAGCAGAGTATCAAAAAAAAAAGAAAAAGAAAAAGAAGAAAACAAACGCTTTCGGTTGAAAGAGAAAACTAATGAATCTATTATGAAAATGAAGAAAGTTTTTTCCTTTTATTCACTAACTATTTCTTTTTTAACTTCTTCGTGTGTATAGAATGGCTGATCTGTTAAAAGTTTGGCGTGTGTGTGTGTGTGTGTGCATGTA
>CAJUYD010000306.1:0-12933 GCA_910591665.1 Ectemnius continuus
GGGGAGAAAAAGGAAAGAGAGAGAGAGAGAGACTGATAGTGTTAGCCAAGAAAAGAGAAAGGCGATGAAGAACATGCCAGAGCGTTTGCTATGGCAAATTTGTAACGATTTACATTATTAACTAAGGCGATTTTAAAAGAAAACAAGTTTTTTGATATAAAAAAAAGAGTTTCTTTTTTTCGAAGTTTAAAACTGAATATAAATAATCCTAGTGAGAAAAAAAGAAACAAATCTTTGATGTTTCTTTAAAGATAAATTTTAAATGAAAAAAAAAACAACAACAACAACAACAAAAAGAACACAATTTTACAACGATAATAATAATAATAAAGAGAATGTAAATCGATGTAAATCAAAAAGGGAAGGAAAAGAAAAAAAAATAAAACGAAGACATATGACACGCCGCACTACATTAGGCACTAAGACTTACCGGCTAATAATCGTTCGAGAGCATGTTGAATGTCACCGGTCTTAAATATTAATGAATGCTACGTTACTATCTAAAAACCTGCTGATCGATATTTGGCAATACGGGCAAAGAAAGATGATGACCAAGATGAAGATGAAAAGGGAGAGCAAGAAGATTAGGTCAGTGCTTTTTCACTACACACACACACACACACACATTAAATCCTTTCAAACTTCTGCCCATTTAAAAGGAAAGGTCTGGGTAGACAGGTTAGGGCAAATCGTGTTGAAGGTGACCGAAAGAGAGATTGAAAGTTGATGATAATGAGTTCATGGATTGTTAGTATAAGAGAAAGATAAAGAAGGAACCCTCAAACACTCTGACTATTATTATTATTATTAAATACAATCAAATTAAATCAAATTCTTAAACAAAAAAAAGAAAAGTAAAAGAATAAACTATATAAAAGAAAGAAAAAGAAAAGCCCTTAGAGATATTAAAGTTAATGATAGAAGGACAGAAGGAGAAAGAAAGATAGGGAGAAAGAGAGAGCGAGAGAGAGAGAGAGAGATCGTTTGCTTTGATGAGGCTTATTATTATCAAGAGGAGACAGTCTAATGTGTAATATTAACCAGATTTAGTCTTCTTTCTCTTTTTATTATTATTATTATTATTTCTTTACTATAGATTTTCAATGTATTTATATATCTTTTTTGTTTTACTTTTCTTTTTTTTCATTTTTTTTAAATTTTAATTTAAGAGAATCGATTTGTTTGCGTTTTGTTACTTTAGATTTTCTTTTATATATTTCTCTATATATTTCCATATATATATATACATACATTCAAAGCTTATTAAAGACATAGTTTACTATTCTCGGTTGCTAATTAATTTGGTGCATTAATAGGAAAGACAAAAGAAAAAGAAAAATATTTTACTTTGTCATCTAAATAACAATTAGCAATAGAAAGATTGTACCCTTAATAAAAATAAAATACAAACTAAATCAAATCCTAACAAAAAACAAATATAAATGTAGAAGATAGAGGCAACTATCACTAAGAATTGATTTAACAAGGAAACTTTGCAATCAAACATATAATTCAATTGGCGAGGTGAAAAGATAGTCTACAAACAAACAGACATCCTTTTCCAATGCTCTTCTCCTTCAATCGCCAAAATGTTCATTTCAGTACTAATTAAGCCCAAAAAGATAAGTTATACATTGGTTTTCCTTCCTCCCTCATCGTCATCGTCTATTCTATGTTGTTGTTGTTGTTGTTGTTGGCTGTTTGTTGCTTTCTGTGACTTCTTATTAGTTTGTGTTCTCTCTCTCTCTCTCTCTCTTCCTTTTGTTTCACTATTTGTCTTTCTATTTATCTGGCCCTCCTTCTCGTTCGCCTCCTCCTCATCATCTTCCTCCTCATTTGCTCATCCGCTTCAGCTTCTTCATCATCTTTGTCCTCCTTTTCTTTATATTCTTTCTCTCTTCACCAGCTCACTGGTAAATTGAATTAATTTTTAATTCGATTATACTTTTGCTCACCGATATACTGTCGCCTTATTCCCTTGACAAACTTATTTTTTTCTTCTTCTTTCTTTTCTCTTAATAGAACTTTGTTAAATAAGAATATGAAGATGTAGAAGACAAGTCAATAAATAAACAGTGAAAGAGAGAGAAAGAAAGAAAGAAAGAGAAAAAGAAGGAAAGAGATAGAACATAAGTTATTGAAAAGAATTCATTCAACTGGATGATAAAGACTAGTAATATATAAATATATATGAACAAAAGTCTAACCAATAAAGTCAAAGAATGAAGAAGATGCTCGTTGAGAGAGAGAGAGAGAGAGAAAGAGAAAGAGAAAGAGAAAGAGAAAGAGAAAGAGAAAAAATTCATTTCTGACTTTAATTATTTTTATCACTTTAATACCAAAAACAACAACGAAATGACGAGAAAGAAAGAAAGAAAGAAAGAGAAAAAGAATACAAATCATAAATCTAATGTCTGTGTTGAATTTTTTTTTTTCGTTGAAGGAACATTCCATAAGTAGAATGAAAAGTGGGGTGGGTGTGACTGCATAACGCACACATCGACAATAGACAGCAACATGATACGCTTGATGAAATGAAAAACACCAAGACTCCCTTGACTGCCATTCGCATGTCTATTTGACTGTGTCCAAAAAAATGAGAAAAGGGAGAGAGAGAGAGAGAGAGAGAGAGAGAGAGAGAGAGAGAGAGAGAGAGAGACAGGCAGGCAGGCAGGGAGCAAAAAAAGAGAAAGAAAGAAAATAGAGATAAAAAGAGGAGGAGAGGGGGACAGAGGAAATCAGACGAGCAAAGATACTGCTAGTCTAAAAAAGAATCACAATGAGTTTTATAAAAAAAAAAGTTAGTTTATTCTCGCATTTTCTCTCATTTCAAGATCATAAATTTTGTAACTCATTGTTGTCTTGTTATATGATTATTATTATTATTATTATTATTATTATTATTATTACTATTATATTATTACTTTACTTTTATAGTAGCTACCACCACTACAATGGGTTCAGTCGATTGCGTAATTATTTAAATTAAAAACAATAAAGAAGCCAGAGAAAAGTTTAAAGTTAGAGGCAGAGACATAGACAAGTTATAAGGTGAAAAACAAAATTAAGCAAAAAGCAAATGACGAGAGAGAGCGAGAGAGAGAGAGAGAGAGAGAGAGAGAGAGAGAGAGAGAGAGAGAGAGAGAAGTTCAAACAGCTAAAAAAGACGCGCCAAGAGAATGGTAAAAAAATGTCTGCTGCGTAGTTAAATATTTATAGTTTACATTTATTCCTTCAAGAAACAACAACAACAACAACAACAAAAACTAACAGAAGAGAGAAAGAAAAAGGAAAAAAAAAGTTAAAATAGTGAAATGAGCTGAAGAGGGTTGAGCATGTCATACCGCACACATGGTCCATTAGTGAAGAGAATACTAAATATCATTTTGTTGTTGCTCTTTTAGTTTTAAGGCTTTAAACGATCATACTCTCTCTCTCTCTCCATCTCAAACATGGCAGATAGAGGAGAAGGGATAGGGTTGGAACGTAGAAAGATGATGGGCTACGAAAGAATGGGGAAAGGGAGGGGGGAAACGCCTTAATCTCTTGACCTCAGACGGCTAATGCCATTTTCATTAGCATCAACAATTTATTTTGTTGTTGTTGGTTGTCTAAAATGAGACCATATTGTCATAATGTATCTCCTCTATCCTCATTCCTATCAATACTTTTTGCCTAAATCTTTACCTAATGTTCTACTCAGCTGGTCTCAACTGAAAATCTATATAATAATAATAATAATAATGATAATAATAATAATGGTAAGCTATCACAACAACAATCATATGAGTATTTTTCATGTTTGGCATCAACTGCTGTACTAATTAGTGATCGAATCAGGCCTTTCTCTTTCTTTCTCTCTTTATCTTTTTTTTTCCTCTTTTAATTTGTTAAATGTTTCATTGTTTTTCGTTACGATAGCAAGCCATCATCATAATCATTTCATTACATTATCAATATTTTAAATTAAATTTGTATTTTTTAAATTTCACATCTTCTATATTTTGTTTTTGTTTTTCTTTCTCTTTCCCTCCCCTCTCTTTCTCTATCTCTCACTCTTTCTCTCTTTATGGATAATCATTTCCAATTATTAATTTTTTTGTTCAATTTAACTATTATAGGCTACAAATTGGTGATGGGTGTGAATGGATTTATACATTTGTTCCTTATTCTCGTTGATATGCACACACACACACACACACACACACACTGTAAATAATGGTCGACTTTATAAGAGCATTTTGTTAAATTATTTTAAAAAACATTTCCCCTTTTTAAAAATACAATTTTTAAATATATAAAAAAAAAGTTTTTCTTATGGGAACATTTATATGCAGCTTTACGAGCCAGTTTATAAACACTACCACAATGAGCAGTGGTTTAAAATGGAAAATGCTTTTTAACGATAACAGTTAAAATAAAAGTCAAAATTCTCTTATTATGAAATCGCTTATTGTTTGCAAAATGAGCAAACACACACACACACACACACACACGCATACAATGAACAAAACAAAAATTAATTTTTTTTACAATTTTTTTTAATTAAAGTAATTGTTTTTGTTTTTCATTATTTTAGATTGTATTTAATTTAATTTTTGTTTGAAATTGACATCTAAGCAACGGTAACAACAACAGAATGAAAATTATTGTTAATGCTTTTATAGTTTGTTTTCTTCCTATATTTAAATTTAAATCTGAATATATATATATATATATAAATATATATATATTTATTTATATATATTTGCAATGTATCTTATAATCAACCAGAATAAGAGAACATAAAACTAAACAATTGAAATTATTTCAACAGCCAAACAAAAAAAAACAATAAAAATTCAATTAAAAAAAATTGTAAATGTTTTTCTTTTGTTTTATATCTTTTAATTTGGAAATTTTAAAATCTTAAACAATAATTAAAATTGTTTTTATGAAAGAAAAACAGAAGGCGAATTAGCAGATGGTATTGAAGAATACATCCAAGTTGTTATAGTGTCGCCTGTTGTTTATTCTAAATTATCATAAACAAAAAAAAAGAAGCATAAAACAATCAAAACAAAACACCAACACCAACGACAATAATAATAATAATAAAGAAAGAAAGAAAAGTGCGAACAATAAAATGTTCAAAGTGATACTCTATCTTTCATGTTTTCGTTTAGTTATTAAATAAAAAAAGTAATTAATTAACAACAAATTTCATCACTCTGTTGACATTTTAATTGAGTGAATTTTATTTTGTTCTGTTTTTTTTTCTATTTAGCTTAACAATCATTTGAATGTTTTATTAGTCAAGTGCCCATCTACATCACCAAAAACAAACAACAACAACGACAACAACGAATAATAATAATAATAATCATAAAAGAAGGATAATTTTGTACAATTCTCAAGGAATAGAAACTACATAGATCTAACCCTTTTCATTTATATTTATAAGTGTGCGTGTGTGTGTGTGTGTGAATTTGTGCTGACAAGTAGAGAGCAAATGAAGTTTTTATCTTTTTTTCTTTTATTTTACTTCAAATATAAATTTAACTCTTTTATCCTCTTTCTTTCTTTCTCTCTTTCTCTCTCATCTTGTCTACTCAAATTACGACTTTTGTCTAATTTCACACACACACACACACACACAATTGGACATTCATCTACCTGATGATGATGACAATGGTGATGATCTAGCTGGTTGAGCACAGCTGCATGCTAATGTCTGACTATTTTCATTCTGATTCTCTCTATCTCTCCTTTCTCTCTCTCCTTTCTCTCTCTCCTTTCTCTCTCTCCTTTCTCTCTCTCCTTTCTCTCTCTCTCTCTCTCTCTCTCTCTCTCTCTCTCTCTCTCTCTCTCTCTCTCTTTCTCTCTCTTATTGGTTCGTTGATTGATTAGATACAAATTAGTCGATGGTATTTAAGCACGCACATCTAACGAAGGAAAAGTGAAAAAGAGAGAGAGAGAGAGAGAGAGAGAGAGAGAGAGAGAGAGAGAGAGAGAGAGAGAGAGAGAAAACGACTGAACCCCTGTGGCGGGTTTCCCTTCGTTTGTTTGTTTAATTATATTTTATATTTTCGTCATATTGATAATAAAGAAAGACATAAAGAGAAAGAAAAACAATAAGCATGAAATTATAAATGAAAAGGTGACACTATAGCGGACACACTGTGGGCAATAAAGGAGAGCATACAAGACACCTGCTCCCCTCATGTTTGACTTTCGAGGATAATGGGGTGGACATACCACTTTATAGGCTTCGTTTCGCTGATCATCTAAACCAATCACAATAAAAGACAATAGTGAAAGAGACAATAGTGAGATAATTTAAAGGGAAAGAGAGAGAGAGAGAGAGAAAGAGAGATTGCATACGAAGCAATGTTCATTCTATTCTATTTTCCTTATATACTAATTTATATATTCAAGCAAATATATAAAATAGAGAAAATTCTATATTTAACCAAAAAAAAATAACATAAAAAGAATCTAAATTAAAAAACAATTTCTAAAATAATCTGTCTCTAAACATTTTTTGTTTTTAAATTAAACGACTGTGAATGAAATTAAAAGATTTGTCACCTCAAAAACACAACAAAAAAAAGAAAAGAAAAGAAAATAGACGATGGTAGAAGAGATTGATGAAGCGTCTGGCTGGCAAGACGAAGAATAAGATTGATTGATTCTTACAACATATTCTTATCAGACAAATAAACAAACAAATGGAATCGATAATAGAGTCGCGGACAATAATTATAAATTCTAATCGAATCAACTCTATTTGGATGTATTGATATTTATATATAGAATGGGAAAGTGTAATAAGATTGAATAATAACTTACATGAACCTTCATCGGCCATCGACATCGGGCTATCGATCGGTGAACGAGCCATCGATAGGCGGCTTAATTGTAGGGCAGTCACTGGGGCTGGTGTAGTGGCGTTCGATCTCGTGGTTGATGACGAGACCCCCGACGTATTGCTCAGATGTAGTAGAGATGGCGCCACCGAGGGCGATATTGTAGTACTCATTGAAGAGGCTACTGTTGTAGCCAATGACGAGGTGTATGTAACCACCACGGTTGAACCAATTGAATTAGACTGCTGCTGTTGTTGGTGTTGTTGTTGTTGATGCTGCTGTTGTTGTTGTTGATTATTGGCGGCTTTTGAAGAAACATTACCTTCATCGGATTCAATGGTCACTGGTACGGAGATACCCAACTCCTCCTCTTGCTCTTGCTGGCGGCGTAACGCAACCTGCTTAGCCATAATCATCTTTCGTTGATTAGTTAAATCACATTTTGAACATTTGCAATCCTTCCAAGGGCAGAAGCGTTTGTGATCTATTTTATTATGTTTTATTGATTACACAATGAGAAAGTGAAACAAAAGAGGGAGAAAAAAAACATTTACAAACAAAAAGTAAACATTAGTCTGTGTTGAACAAAGTAATTCAAATGGAAATAGCAAAATATGACTAGTTTGACTACTACTACTACTACTACTACTACTACTACTACTACTACGACTGCTTTCAATGAAAGGAAATCAATCGATTGAAATTCGATACAATTGTAACAAACAATAAGTATAAAAGAAAGAGAATAATACTTTTTTCCTTTTTTTTTTCTTTCTTCTTTTTTCCTTTCTTTTATTTCCTTTTCAAACAAACAAGCAAACAAAATGTAAGAGGAAAACAAAGAATCATTTCTGCTTGGCGAAATTCAAATGTGCAAGCCTTTGGAATTGGATAATGTGAAAAATATTTACATTCTCTCTTTTTTCTCTCTCTCTCTCTGTCACTGCACAAAAGGCTTGCCTGGCTGTATTGAGTGTTTCGATTGAGAATATCTACCCTACTCGATTACTTTTTAACAATAACTTTATTTTTTGGCAATATATTTCATCTCTTTTTTTTCTTTTTTTTTATTTTCTCATTTTTTTTTGAAATAAAAGTTTAATAAAATTGTAAATTGTTTTTTTTGTTAATATACATATATATATATATATAAACAATGAATTTTTAAAATTATCAAAACGAATTTCCCAAAGATATTGTTTTTTTTTTGTTATTTCTTTTGCGTTTTATGTATTTAGTGTTTTATTGAAATGTTTTACTAGCTTGTGCTTCATTTCAGTTTTCTCTTTCCTTTCTTTCCATTCTATTTTTTTTGTTCCTATTTTGTTGTTGTTTTTTGCTGTTTGCTCTTATAAAGTAAGTGAGAAAGTATAGAAAAAGAGAAAGAGATCTGCTTTTTTTAAAAGGAAAGAAAACCAAATGTCATGTTTAAACATAATTTAACAAAGCAAAAGTCATCTCATTTATTTTCACTTTCTTATTATAACCTCCACAAGTCATAATATTATCTTTTATTGTTATAGACTAAAGATTCTAATCCTTTAGTTTGGGTTGGGGGGTGGGAGAGGGGGAGAGAGAAGCACAGCAGAAAAAAAGAACAACAGAAGGAAATAAATAAAATTATTCAACGTACATTATGATATAATAGTATTGCTCTTATTATTATTATTATTATTTTACTCAGTTGATTTGCAAATTTGATAAAAATTATGTTAAAACGATGTTAGGAGTTTCCAAGTTGGAATAATAAAAGAAATAAAAAAAAGAAAAAGATGATGATGATGTTGATAAAAGAAAGGGAAGGAAAGGAAAGGAAAGATAGAATGAAAAAAAAGAAATGTCACTAGCATCTGTCTTCATCTTTTACTTGTTCACAGATTATTTCTGTTCCAACCACAAGAAGAAGAAAAAGAGAAAAAAAAATTTATTAGCTACATTTGTATTCCATCTCATTAGCTTCCTTGTTATTGTAAATTATTATTTTTTTTCTACCCAAAGCATAAAAATAGTGAAAGAAGCGTAGAGAGAGAGAGAGAAAGAGAAAGTGAGAGGAGGATGGGCCAAAACGATGGGAGGGGTAGGCTCAATCTAATTAGATTTGATTGATAAAATGTTCATCTTAGTAAAGAAAAAAGCTGAACTTTAGACTTGTTAAACAAATGAATATATTAAAGCTTATTCAAAGGGAAAGGAACGAGAAGAGGGGAAAGTGGAGAGAAGAAGAAGATGAAGAAAAAAAAGAATCTAATCAAATTCTGATCAACATGCTTCACTGCACGACATTTGCATTCATTCCTTTAGGCTGATGATGGGTAGCCAGAGGATGGGCCAGGGTGGGGAGAGGGACAAACCAAAATAAAAGAATGACGATGTTAGTGGCTGGCCGAACCAATGGGAAAGAAGAGATTTGCGATAGAATAAAGTGAATCATATTCTATCTTCTCTTCTTTCTATTACTTTATATATTTTACATATCTAAATATAAGCTGATTGTTTTGTTGTTGAATAACTTAAAAAGATAAATGAATATTATTTAATGATGGCCATTTGCTTGGCCAAGCTCTCTCAAAAGATTCTTGCACAATATGCGTATATAGATATGTAGCTTTCTCTCTCTCTCTCTCGAATGTGGTTCATTATTCATTGAATAAGCAACAACAAATATTTTATTTTTTTCTAATAAAAAAGTATTTAAAATCTCTCTCTCTATATATATAAATTTTAAACATGAAACAAATTTATATTTAAAGAAATATTGTTATAAAAGAAAAAAACTATAAATATATCTAACATAAGATAATAATAACAATAATAATAATTTTTATTTTTAGAACTACCAACCAACCAACAAAAAGAGAGATAATTTTGGATGCCTGAGAAAAGATTGCATGCCACAAACAATTAACTAAACTCTATTGGAAAGAAGGGAGTCGATCATTAGAATGAACAGCCATTGAGTAAGTGAAAAAAAAGGAAAAGAATAAAAAGAGAAGAAAAAGAGAAAGAGAATAAAAGATTGAATGAGAACAATAAGAGAGAGAGAGAGAGAGAGAGAGAGAAAGACACAAATGAGAATATTCTCATGCCTTCCAACTAAAAGAGGTAAAGAGTTTTGGTGCAAATGGTATGGAATGTGCAAGTGCCTCGGTAAGCACTATTCTCATTCACAATCACTGCAATGCAATGTTTGCAAACAAATTCAGTTGTTTTTTTTTCTTTCTTTCGTTCAAACTAAATTAATCTTAATCGATTCTAATTAGATTTAGTGGGCGAAACAAATAAACAAACAAACAACCGACAACCAGAACAGCAGCATACACATATCACAGGAAGTGATAAATCATGATGAAACCCAAAAAAAGAGTGAGAATAAAGTAATTGATAAAGGATCAATTAAAAGCAGGCTATATTCGATTTATATGTTCAATTTGGGTTGATTTGAAAATAAAACCATAATAAATTGATGCTTTCTTTTCTTTTCTTTTCCTTTCAGAAAGATGGAGGAGGAAAAGAAGGGCCTAATTATTTAGGGCTACAGTAGCTAATGAATTTAAGACATGTAAAGACAATGACAACTATATGGTAGACTTGTTTCCCAATGCATAAATAAATGAATACATTCCAAGGAAAAGGAGAGAAGAGCTCATTTATTTTAATATGCTAACCTTTTACTATTCTTTCTTTCTTTCTTTCTTTCTTTCTTTCTTTCTTTCTTGGAAACGCTATCATTTTGTTGTTGTTGCTGCTGTTGTTGCTTTCATTCATTTGAACTACTTATCTATTTTGAATTGCAAATCTTATTAGATAAAAACAAAATAGAATAAAAACAAATAGATTAAATTAAATGATGGTGAACAGGTGAATGTGTTATTATAAAGGTAATTGATTATAATAATAATAATAATGATAATATTCATAATAATAATTTAAAATTTAATAATAATAATAATAATAAGAATTATTATTATTATTATTATTATGCTGATGGACTAAGATTGATGAGTACATGACTGAAATAAAATCAAAGGCTATCTCCAACTATTGTCTCTTTCTCCCTCTCTTTCTTTCTCTCTTTCTCTTTCTCTATCTCTCTCTCTTCTCTTCTTCACTTCAATCAAGTAATAAATCCTTGAAACATCTAATTACTTCTTTTCCCATTCAGTCAATAAAGATAGCAAAGTTAATTTGTATAGCCTCCTTAAAATTAGTTTGTACAAATAGTTCTTTCCCATGTCAAGCCATTGTTTCCAAGCCACTCTTTACTAATCTAAATGAGCTTATTCTGTTTCATTTCTTTTGTTTTTATCTCCTTCTTTATCTCTTTCCAGCCAACATTGGTTACAATTGTATCGAACGATTGCGTTTTGTTTTAAAGTGTGACGATAGAGTAGATTGAAATTAGTGGTAATAATGATGGCACACAATAATGAATTAAATGAGAACATAACATTGCTAAGGGGCAAATGAAAAAGAGAAAGAAAGAGAGAAAGAAAGAGAGAAAGAAAGAGAGAAAGAAAGAGAGAAAGAAAGAGAGGAAAGAAAGAGAGAAAGAAAGAGATACGGATAGAATCCATATGAATAACATGAATAACTCAACTTCAATTAAACAACATTCAAAAAAAAGCAACACAAAAAAAACAAAAACAAAATAATAAAGTCTGCTCTCTCTCTTGAAATTGTTTAATTAATCAAAAGTGAAATGAAGAACTATCTGCCACTTTTTTGTTTCATTTAAAGGATTAAGTTAATTTAAATAATGAAATTAAAAAAAGAGAAAGAGGGAGAGAGAGAGAGAGAGAGAGTACACTACACTTAATGTTTCACACATTCCCGTCTTAATTAAACAGTAAACCAATCTAAAACAAAACAATTTATCTTTTTCTTTGCCTTTGTCTCAATTTTTAGCTTCTCATTTAAGAAATGAATTAGAAGAAGAATAAGTATGAGGAGAAATAAAAATAAATAAAAGAAAAATGAAAGAAAGGAAGGAATAAAATGTGTAAGACGACTCTCAGAATTTAGTAATTTTTTTATTTTACTCTTTGCTTGTTGAAACAAGCATAGACAAAAGAACAGAATTCATTTAATTAATTCGCTTTAATTAACCCTAAACATTAGAACAATTCTAAGAGAAAGGGAAGTAAATAAAATTTAAAAAACAAAGAGAGAAATAAATACAAAAATAAATGTCTATGATTAGGTTACATTCTACCACATTTTTTCTATAATTGAGAAAAGAAAGAGTGAGAGATAGAGTGAGAGAGAGAGAGAGAAAGTAAAAGAAAAAAACAAAGACAAAGTCTCTAGGGTGAAAGACATTCGAATTGATTCTATTGTCTTAACGAAAAGAAAAAGAAGAGAAAAAGAAAGATTATTGTCGAGTAATCACTAATTTCTCTTATTTTTTTTCTCTCTCTTTATCTTTTTTTTTTAAATTGCTGCTATTTAGATATTGGAAGAGAAGCGATTGATAAGAAGAGAAAGGGTACAGATGTAAATTTAAAAAAAAGAAGAAGAAGATGAAGAAGAAGAGAAAAAAATAGAAAAATTAATTAAGACACAAACATATTGTGAGGGTAGCTTAGGGATCAATAATGAGAATGGAAAGAACGGATGTTTGCCTTCCGATGAAGGAACTGGCAAATTAAAATGTGATTCGGCTAAATCTGTTTTCTTCTTTTTTTGGAATAACAAAAATTTTTTTTTAAGAAGTAAAGAGTTGAGAGAAATTACAAAGCTTTTTTGTAGTTTAGAGTATTAAATAAATAGCACAAGAGAGAAAAAAAAGAGAGAGAGAGAGATGCTGTTAGAAGTGAGGCAATAGTGTCTGGATTGAGTACACAATGCCAGTAGTGATTTGCATAACCAAAAACTCCTTACAACCTCTCTCTCTCTCTCTCTCTCTCTCTCTCGCTCTTTTATTATATAAAAAAGAGTGGAATGAAGAAGAGGAGAATACTAAAGTGAATCAAATGAGCCTCAAGGGATTTAGAATACTGTAACGAAGACTAAATTGATGAAATTTATATTATTCACTTGAGTGTGAATGAGAAAGAGAGAGAGAGAGAGAGAGAGAGAGAGAGAG
>CAJUYD010000307.1:0-12692 GCA_910591665.1 Ectemnius continuus
CTCTCTCTCCTCTCTCTCTCTCTCTCTCTCTCTCTCTCTCTCTCTCTCTCTCTTCTCTCTTCTCTCTCTCTCTCTCTCTCTTCGCTCTCTTTATCTTTCATTCACTCACTCATACCGAACACACAATCCTTAAGAAAAGTGACAATGAAACGGGGTGAGCGGGAAGGGACAGGGGGCGAATCTTCTTACGAAAGAAGTCAATTTTCTTTCTTATTTTTTCCTTTAATCAATTTAGTTGATAAGTAAAAACAAAAGCTAAAGGAAATTATAAAGCACGTACGCTGTGTGTGTGTGTGTAATGTTTGTCGGTGTTTTGATCAAAAAAAAACCAGAGAGAGAGAAAATGCTACCTAAAAAAATTATTAAATAAGGAAATACTATGGATACAACCAACCGGAGCGAATGTGTCAATAAAAATGAAACAAACAAACAAACAAACACACACACACACACACACAAGGAGCTTTAGATACTTGAGAGGGGTGCAATGAAAGATAGAACAGAAAAAGGAAACTAATGAAACAATAGCTCAGATGCTTGTCGAGTTGTTATTAATAAATGAGAATCATTTCTCTTCCCATCGTGATAAGATCTTACCCTTTCTGCTTCTTCTTTTACGTCTTCCTCATCCTCTCTCTCTCTCTCTCTCCCTCCCTATCAAGACCGAAAACTAGTTAATCGATATTGGCGCAATTGTTAATTAAATCTAATCGAGTCTGATTGACAGCTGATTAAGATTATTAAACGTTAAAAGTGTTTGAAAAAAAATTTGTTAGCTTTACACATCACTCCTTCTTCTTCTTCTTCTTCTTAATGAATTGATTAAATATAAGACAATTTATATTTGATTCATTTCTTTAGTTTACTTTTAGTCATTTGTTTTCTTTCTCTTTCTCTCTCTCTCTCTCTCTCTCTCTCTCTCTTTTAATTTATATTAATAAATAATAAATATGAAGATGGAAGAAGAAGAAGAAGAAGAGTTTATTATTTCTAAGGTGATCCAGCAATAAGATAAGATTAGCTACATTGTGTTTTCCATTCTATAGTATAAACATTATTACTTATGAAACATGTCAGTTAAATGTCAAACTTTATTTTTCATCTTTTACTGTTTCATCAGCAACACCACCACCACCATCATCATCATCATCATCAACACCACCACCACCACCATCATCATCATCATCATCGTCTTCTTCTTTTTCATCTTATATATTTAATAATAAAGTGCCGCGCCAAGCAGTCTCCGTTGGTTAAGATCATTGTTTATAATGTTCTACATAAAAGAAGTCATAAATTTTTCTTTTTTTTTGTTGGTAATTTTTCCTTAATGTCATATGCACTTATTTCTATTGCTGGATTCCTTCTTGGGTTTTAGGTTAGACATTAGACGAATAGAGTGAAAGAGAAAAAGAGAGAGAAAAATAAATACAATAAAAATAAATTAAAGATAGTGATATCTAAACAAGCACACACACACACACACACACACACACACTCAAACTATGTAATTGGCAAAGAGTTGAATCCGAGTGGAATGGAAGGAAAATAGCAACATTTCAAGCCATCCACCACCAATCGATTGCTGAATGCTCTCATTCTTTCATTCTTACATCTTCCTTTGCACACTGGGTGAGAGAGAGAGAGAGAGAGAGATAGAATGAAAGAATGAAAGAAAATAAAGAATTGTGGAGTTATTTTATAGAATAGAAAAAAACCCATAACAAAGGCCTCGAGCCCCGAGCCTTGTGCCCAGGGTCGAGCAATCAAGAATGAATCTTCAGCCAAAGAAACATTAGAAACCATTAGAGGGAAATGCCTTTTTGTGTTGGTTGGTTGGTTGGCTTTAGTATGTTTTTAGCAGCTTACGTTTCTGGTGTTGTGTGATGGCTTAATAAATCAAAACTTAGCACAAAATAAATAAAACAACAACAGCAACATCTCAGAGTGTTAATAAAAGGAAAGCAAGTAATCACTTCTTTTCCTTTAGATCTTTCATTAACACACTTACCAACTAATAGCCTTCACTCTTTTCAAACAACCCCACCACCCATCCACCCCTCCCATCGATTGAGCAAGATGACTTTAATAATAATAATAATCATTAATAATAATGTTTTTAATTAACAACACTTTACTAACTTCACTTCCGTTTCTATTTGCTTTTTTTCTCTTCTTTTTCTTTCACAAATCAACAAAAAAAATTATAGCGTAAATGGCGATAATAATAATAATAATAATAATAACAATAACAAAAAAGAAAGAGAGAAAAAAGAGGGATGATGTTTCACTTTTCCTTTTTAATTTAAAAAAAAGAAAATAATTTGAAAACAAAGCTATTTAAGATATAAATATATATAAATATATTTATATATATCTTCGTTTCAATACAAAAAAGAATGAAATTGAAAGAAAGAGAGAGAGAGAGAGAGAGAGAGAGAGAGGGGAGAGAGAGAGAGAGAGAGAGAAAATAAAGGTCAAAAAGAGAAAAGCTAGAGAAAGAGGGAAAAAATATAGATTTCAATCAAAGAAAACCCTTTCATGAGTTTGTTCATTTTTTTTAAACATAGAAAGAGAGAAAGAAAGAAAGAAGATGTGTTTCTATTTGTGTTGTCTATTTATCTTAATATATAAATAATAAACAAGCACAAGAAAAACGCAAAATATTAAATAATTTGAACGTTTAAAAATTAAAAAAAAATTATTTACATAGAAATAAACATAAATAAAGTGGGTGTGAAGAAAGAGAGAAAGCAAAGTGAGAAGGAATATGAAAATGTGTGTGTGTGTGTGTGTTGTTGTTGGTGGTGGCTCTTCAACATTCCTATTCAGAGAAATTGTAATTCTTCTTCTTCTTGGCTTAAGCCTTTTTGCCTACCTTGGTGGCAGGGGCAGAAGTGGCAGTAGATTGAGATGACATCTTACTCGTTTCACTAGTCTTTCGTTTTTTGCTAACTGGAAAATCTTCAGTACCACCGCCGCCGCCGCCACCAGCACCACCAGTGTTTGGCATGGTTACGGTATTGCCACCAAGACTAATCTTAAGCTTCAATGGCTGTATTGTCTTGACCGTCTCTCCGCCACTGCTAGCACCAGGATTACCTTCGGTGGGTGGTTCATCGACACTAAGTTTTTGTTTGGAAATCTTCAATTTTAATGGCCCAGCCGCACCACCAACTGGTGAGCTGGAAGCCACCAAAGATACGACAGAGGCTGGATCACGATCCTTCTCTTTATGTTTATGCTTATGCTTATGCTTTTCTTTATGTTTGCGCTTCTCCTTGTGCTTCTTCTTTTCTTTATGCTTTGAATGCCTTGAATGATTCGACGTCTCATCGACATCGGCCGGTGGCGTTGGTAAAAGTTCAGCTTTGCTTCCACTTCCTAACTGTTGCTGAAACTTATTCGCCAGCATCTTACTCGGATCAAAGGCTATGGACGGAACGGTTGTCGTGGCCGTGGCCATGGCCGCCATTGCTATAGAACTATGAAGGCTACGACCTGATTCAGACAGATCGGCTGAAAATTTTGAATGTGAAGAAAGATGATGATGAGAAGAAGGAGGAGGAGCGAGATGAGGCTGGTGCGATTGATGAGAATGGTGATGATTTGAAAAAATTGGAGCACCAAGTTGTTGATTCAACAATGGATTCAATAGTACATTACTGCTACTATAACTACTTATGCCTGGCGATGGTATTGAGGGTGGCTGCTGTGGTAATGATGCTGCTGCTGCTGGTGCTGGTGCTAACGGCGGTGCAGCCGTTGAACTTGCTAATGAACTTCCAAACGTTGACAATTTCGGCGGGAATGTTGAAGCCACCGCTGTTGTCGTTGCCGGCTGACTTCCAGCGGATGATGGAACAGTCGATGTTTGCTGCTGACGCTGTTGATGTGCTTTTAAATCTGCAGAAAGCTGCGAAAATGCTCCACTGCCCGATGACGTGTTAGTAGTAGTAGTAGTAGTAGTAGTGGCCGTCGTCATTGGCGGACCTGCCCGCTGTTGGTTTCGATTATTATAATCATAATTATTGAAATTACCCGACGATGTTGAATGAAGACTGGGTGCCTCCATATTCAACGACTTGGAATCGTTTGAGATGTCGTTCATCATCAATGTTGAGGTGAGTGACAGCGTAGGCTTGAGATCACCGTCCGTTGAGTCTTCGTTATCCGAGAATTCCATTCTAAAATCATCAAATAAATCGGACGATGCTTTCTTGGTTGTATCTTGTCCACCGGCGCCGGTTTGAGATGAATGTTGACCATAATCGCTTAGATTATCATTCGAATCGCTTGAAAACATTTGCATCTCAAACATCTGTTCATTGTAGGCGCCACCGCTGTTACTATTATTATTAAAGTTACTGGGAGGTATCACAGATAGATTCGATTTGCCACCAGAGGTTGCCAGAGGTTGTTGGCTCGATGATGTCGAAGGTAACACCGAGCCATTCTTATTGATATTATTATTTATGTAATTATTATTACTATTCAACTTTGACCTTTCATTATTGTTATCGATTGTCGAATGATTTTTGTTTGAGGTGGAGGAAGGGAAAGTGAGACTGCTACTATTTAATGATGGCAGGTGATGAGGAGGTTGTTGCTGGTTGCTGTGATGTTGCTGAGAGAATGAAGAAGCTGAAGAATTCGAGACCGTTGTGGCTGGTAAACGAGGCTGAGATGAAGCAACCCCACCTTTTGTCGAATGATGCTGATGTTGGCCTGGCAACAATGCCGACATGATTGAAGATGAATTTCGGTGCTCATGTCCGTGGTGATGATGATGATGATTAGAATGTCCTACATTGGCCGTCATTGGTTGTTGTTGTTGTTGTTGCTGCTGCATAGCTGACTTTCCTGCGTCCTATTGTTTTGGTAAGTAAACAAAAGATATTCGAAATATTTAGTTTAAACAGTAGATGTTAAATTCTACATAATACATTACCAATTGCCTCATCGATGGACTGTTGGACATCCTTCCCGAAGACAATATCTTCTTCAGCCTTGAAGGACACTTTTCAAAGATAGAGATCAGCTCACCGGTCAGCTCTTCGAGCATCTCCTGTGTCACCGTTGGATCAACATAAGTCCACCAATCTTTGTCCTCGCTCGATTTGCCCAACTTTAATTTTATCATAAGTTACAATAGCATAGAGCAAATGATAAATTATAGATAATGGACATCGCTAATTGGAAGCTTGGGATTACCTCAAAGTTGCCCCACTTGCAGACGAAATAGATGCAGATGCAGGCGACTACTGTTGGCTTATACTGCAGACACATTGTCGTCAGGTGTAGACTATTTGTGGCCATGAAATATGATGTCTGGGCGAGATCCTTATTGGCTGAAGTAAGAAAATATAAATTAAGCTTTAAATTCTTTTAAAAGGAAAAGTTTAGAACACTTACCTTTAACCAGCTGGCAACAATTCACCACCGAGGTGTGCGGATGTTGAACATTTAAATTGAAGCCTAACGTTCTGAGCATCAAATTTTCATGGTAGACAAGATCGGCAACCAATTGTTGGTATTGCTACAGAATGAAATGGGACAAAGTTGAGAATGAAAATGTAGAATTTATTTAGTGGAAGCATACCTCGCTTTTGGTATCGACATTGTCTCTATATATACACAGGAAAGAAACTTTGATTACATATTCAAGCTTGCGAGGTTGTTCCTCAACTTTGGCCGCCAAAAATACTGCACAGCTTGAAATTGCCTAATGAAAAAAGAAAGAAAGAAAAAACGACCATTGAACACAACTAAAGAAAGCAAACAACAAATCATTAAAATACATTTCGATGGAATCTTGTAAACGAGTGAAATGTATAAAACCGATGCATGTACACTATCGCCGTGTTGATCACAAGTTGGGTACTGGGCGAAGGAGAGAAAACAAACAAGAAAACAAATTAGCTAAAATAATAAAATATTAAGTTCAAACATACACTTTGAGCTTTTGTCCAATATCCTGAATAAGATTGGCCGCCTGCTGCCGATAAGACAGCTCTTTTTCGGCGTCGATACCACAACGGCGTGAGGGACTATTCTCTAACTCTTCCTTGGTGAAATACCAACGTTCATCGTCAATCGCCATCGTCCATTAGCCGATGGTTGTTATTGATTATGAACTTCAACGTCCTCGACGACAATTATAAAATTGTCGTGCTCCGTCGTTGTCGTTCAGGTGAGCCCTTTATCTGGGTTCGTTTTTGTTGTGGTTTCAAATCGATCGCCTACGCCAACGAATCATCACAAGTATTGATTTGGTAGCTAGCAATCCTCAAGGATTGCGTTCAATGTTTTTTTATTATTTTTTTAATATTTATTTAACTATTATTGGTAGTGTAATTAGACAACGATTAAATTTAATTAGAGAAAAGTAGATGGAGAGAGAGAAAGAAAGAAAGAGGGAGAAAGAGAGAGAGAGAGAGAAGATATAAGAAAAATAAAAAAGGTAGACATCCACAAGACACACATACACATACACAGACAGACACACATACATACATACACACACACATACACACACACGGCACTTCTCTCTATTTCTCTCTTTTTCACTTCAATCAACTCTCTTTCCAAAAACAAAATGGATTGCTATGCAGCTGAGTGGCGGGGACTGCTCCATAGATGACGTTACTAATTCAATTACTCTTTTCTATTCATTCATTATATTTTATATTTTATTTAACATTATAATTTTTTTAAATAAAAATAAATTTTAATGTTTTAAATTTTAATTAAAATATTATTTATAAATATTATAATGTTTTATTATATGAAAAGATTTGATTAAAATATAAAGTTAAATAAGCACCTCATCTGTGTACGGGCAGTGAAATATGTCTAGTGCAAGGGAAAGTGAGCAAAAACAAGAGAGAGAGAGAGAGAGAGAGGGAAAGAGAGGGAGGGAAAGAGAGAGAGAGAGGGAGAGAGTGAACAAACGATAGTGAAGGAGAAAATACTTTCGTTTCTTGTGTATTGTGAACACGATCATCACTCTCTCCCTTATCTTCTCTAGACATTTTTCCTTTTTTTTATCTAACATTATAGTCTGGCGACAACTACATTACGATGTCTTCTTCATCAACCAATATCTCTTCCTCGACAACGACTACAACGGCGGTGGCAACGTCTTCAACAGCATGCTCAACATCGAAGATTTCAACTCTTGGTCAGACACCACCGCAAATTATGTCAACATGTCATATTATTCCAAACATGTCCACCTTTCCCACCTTTGATGTATCAAATCTCAAATATCGTGTTGTGAACAATCGTATCATACTACTTAATCCACATCCAATCTTTAATCAATTATTATCGAATGCCGCTCAAGCTTCAAGGGCGGACAAATATTGCCAATATCTTCATCGTCATTGTCTACAAGAAAAGTTGGAAGGATACAACTTTTGTAAACGACATGTACTGCAGGATAAGAGTGCTCCATATCGACAATGTTCCTACATTCATCGTGCAACGGGCAAACGATGTCCAAACATGGAACGCCGCCTGGATCGCCGGGAGGTGGCTTACTGTCGGGAGCATAATAAGAAGCTGAATCTACTCAACTTTAAAACGCAACTAATGGAGTCGGTTACGCAATCGGGTAATGCTCCGCCACTTAGTCAACCACAAGCCTTGAAGCGTCACTTCACTGAATTGGAACATTATTGCCCAAATCAAGAGCATGATCACCGGCGCAAAACGGTCGATTGGGAAGTGGCCGAAGATCGAACCATTTCGGCTAGTAGATCGCTGAAGAGAAAGATTGATGATTCGCTATTAGAGATACAAAATTTGGCTAACATTGAAGAAGAATGTGTCAACGTTACAATGGGCGATGTGCTCAATTTGGATAACATTGAAATGGACTTTGAAGGACCCGAAAGCTATATGGAGGACCCTTTAAGGCATGCTGATGTATATACAGCTGAAGAGGTGGCCCACATTCTAAGAGATAAGATGCTTAGGCTCCAAACGCTCTACATTAATCAATTGGGCTTCTATAGGCATATGTTAAAGAATAAAATGAAAAATTATCGTTTGGAAGCTAAGAAAGATGCAAACAATGATGACAAATTACTAAGCACAGTGGCCACCAATAATCCATACATTGATCCTCTAAGAGAAGATGAAGATGGAAAAATGATGAGAGCTTTACAAAAGTATCATAACATTTCGGGAAAAGAACGTCTAATAAAGGAACAAGCGGCCGAGTTAAGGTTAATGGCCATCAATGAAAGAACAGAAAAGAATAGCACCCAGGAGGTGACCAATTCTTCCAAAGGGCTTCCAGTGCCCACTTGTATTTATGCTGTTAAGGAAGGTGAGACTTGTACCAAAGTTTGTCTACCGTTGTCCAATTACTGCCGAACACGTAAGTTTGCTATTTTTCAATAAATGTTTGAATATTACTTATATCATTTGCTCTATATATATATACATTATAGATATTCTTTACGATCCACATCAAGTGCTCTATCGACCTTGTGCCGGTGGTCCGGCTACCGAATTACCTTGTGTCGAGCCTGTGATCTCTTACGTTCATAAAAATGCGTGCCTTTTGCATTCCGATGTCCGACAGAATCGTGAAGAGGTGGACAATATTCTAGTTAGTACAAATTGGACAAAAGTTTTTGTTTTGAATAAAAGTTATATTGTTTTTTTTTGTTTGTAATTCCCCAATAGCCGAGTCCATTGAAGATGCAACCAGACAATGTTAATGTACTTGCCATGCCAAGTGAAAATGAACTATTTCCAGCTATCGATGATTTAGACCCTGTCGATCCATTCAACTTAGAGACCTTCGATATTGGAAATACTGACATTTTAGGATAAAAGCTGAACATTTTAAGACTGAGTAAGTTTTAATTTTTTCCCCTTCTTCCTACGGCCTTCGTAGAAGCAGAGTTCTGTTCTTTCCTCAATGTGTGCTGATCAGTAGCTGACTCACTTAAGCCGACTTTCAGTTTGCGTCTTCAGTTTGTATCTGCAGTTTGCGTCTTCAGTTTGTGTCTGCCGTTTGTGTCTGCCGTTTGTGTCTGCCGTTTGTGTCTTCATTTTGCGTCTTCAGTTTGCGTCTTCAGTTTGCGTCTTCAGTTTGCGTCTTCAGTTTGCGTCTTCAGTTTGCGTCTTCAGTTTGTGCTTGCAGTCTGTGTCTTCAGTTTCCGAAGTTTTGCTACATACACAAAAACAAGCTGAGTGGGGAAGAGCGACATCGAATTTCAAAATGAGAGAACTTAAGTGTTTTGGGTAAATTCAATTCTAAACTTCGATCCGTAAGCACACCCCATGCTCAAGAGTTACCTTAGCTCAGTGGTTTTGTTGTTCAAACAAACATTTAATAATGGCAATAAAAAAACGTTTTATTCAAGTCAAAAATATGAAAGAGAGAAGTGAATAGAATTTAATTGGAAGGATGGTATGCAATGTGTACGTTCGCTTTACAATTACGATCGTGTAATGGACAGTCGAATGGTTGAAGTGTTTCCTTGTTTAAGCAAAAATTAATCTGTGAGATGGCTGGTGTACCCCTTTTAACAACACAATCAATTTGAGCATTGAAGCCGAGTCCCTTCTTGATCGCTTGATGGAATTCCGAGGCGGTGTATGTCTTTGAGTTTGAAGGTACAATGCCAGCAGAGGAGAGCCAACTTTCGATTGATAACTTCTTGAAGGCATCCAAGGTGTTTTTGAAGTAAGACAGCTCATCCTTGAGCAATGGTGAATCGATAGCACAAGTGCCATGTTTCATAAACTCATGCGACCAGAATTGATTATCACTACCACCTGCCTTCAGCGTCTTCCAATGAGCTATCAGCTCAGATTCGATTGGTTTCAAGGTAGCTGCATTGAAAGGATATTCAGTACAACAATTCTGTGGCCAGCTACCATCGTTATTCTCTGGCCATGCACCATGGATCGACCATTTATCCTGGTGTTGAGCACAGCGTGTTGTTTCACAGAACGTCTCCGGCCATTGTGTGGCCAGGAGAATATAGTCGAAATGATGATTACGACTACATTTGGCTGCCCATGTATTTGAGGCAGTCGCCAACAAGAGAATTACAACAAGTGATATGGAGGAGGACATTATCATTAAGCAAATGATACCTTTGCGATCTAATGCCAGTAGTTTTAAAATAAATTTATAAAAACTCATCCTGAAAAGATTTTAATGTGATTGTATATTGATTTATTTGCTTTTCTAATTACCGGTTGCCACGGATTTGGAGCAGGATATTACTGCCCAATTTAATCGATCGTTGAGTAATCGGTCACAAATGTTGATTGTTGTTTAAATAAGTTTTTTTTTTGTTTTTTTTTTCTTGTTTAGATTAGTCTCATGATCTTCTTCATAATGTATACTTAATGATAATAAAACTCTACGTTGTTTTATTATCATTAATTACGAAACCCAACTGATGTGTGATCATTCGATATGTACTTTTTGTTTAAGTTCATGTGCATACCATACACTGCGTTTATATGTTCACTTTCTTTGTAAACCATCCCTTCTCTCTCTTCTCTTCTCTTCTTTCTTTTATCTTCATGGCCTGAATTGTGATGGAACTCGATTGGGTTTGATCGTTTAACGCGATATTGTACACTTCACCACTATACTTGAGTTAATTAAATTTGGTTTAATTAATAATTCATTTAAGTTTGGATTATTATTTGTGTGTGTGTGTGTGTCTATTTGGTGGAAATGATAAGCACTAAGATTTGTCTACAAATTGCATTTTCCTTCCTTCTTGTTAAAGAAAGAGAAATGTGTAGGGGGGACAAGCGAGCGGGCGGGTGCCGACTTTTTTGTTTGTTTGTTTGTTTTATTCTTGAGCCAATTTAGCCTTGATAAATTCTAGCACAAACTCCTGTGGTCTTCGTTGTAGTTCTTCCGACAATGTCTTACTGTAGGACACTTGATCACCTTCCAAACGATTTAATAATGTAACACAAACGATGGCTCCGCGTATGCCAACATAATGGCACATCGATAAGAAATTAGTAGCTTCCATTTCAATGTTCACAACACCCGAGGCTTGTAGCTGCATTATACGATTGAATTTGTCCTCCTTGGTGAACCCACAGATGGCGCCATCCAATCGAGATTGTGCTTCATAAAAGTCCATCGAGCACATAGTGTTTGCCAATACTGTCTGATAGGGTCTATCTTGCCTTTCAGCAAACAGCTTCAGCTCCTCAAGAAGTGAGGCATTGGCTGAACATGGGCGACGGACGATTTTGTCCTGTATTCTCTATAATTATTAATCAATGAAGAAAAACAAACATTGAAGACAACGTTGGAGAATTGGAAGATGATAAGCTTTCTTACCAGCTCGTAGAAGGGTCGAAGCAATTCATCAACCGCCTGGCGGGTAATGACTACCGTACCCTGTGGTACACCAATACCACCGCATGTTCCTATGCGAAAGAAGATGACATTTTTGGCCCGAGCATAATGGACCAATTTGATCAACTCATGCAACAGAATCGATAACGATGGAACTCCCATACCATGCGAAACGGATAGAACGGGACCCACCTTGAACATTGAGAAACGATGCGAAGAACCCGTTAGGTCAACCAATGGCTCGCTAATATTGAGCTCATTGGCAATCAATTGGGCGAAGTTTCGCATACGTTGCACGGTTCCACCCATGCAAACGAAGCGTACATCGCCGAACATCGCTGGTAGATCATTGTTGTCGGTTGAAAATCCAAGATGGTAAAGCTTATCGACCGGAAGGTCATTAATATGAGGATTGGCTAAATTGATTGTACCATCGGCATTCTGTGTTGAATGATAATTGTCATAAACGATTTCAAATGAATCATAAGCTCGATCAGCCTTTAAGGTGTTCATCTTTAGATGTTCGATCAGTTTGAAAATATCTTTTGCTTTGATGATTAATATCGTCTAAATTTATTAAATGACTTATATTCGTTTTCAAGAAGAAAAAGAAAATCAATTAGACGACAAGATAATATAATGTTACTATCGGAGCAAGGAAGAGAAAAAAATTGTGTTAGCCTCCAAAATAATGAATTGTTATCGTCAGCCAACAAAAAGAAGAAGAAGAAAAAATATAAATGAGGCGATCAATATCGAAGATTACACGATGAGCCATGCAAATGAAAAGGCCAAACTACCCGAAGTTAGCTTTATTTAACAATGTTCCTTCATTTAAACACTTCATTTTCTTTTGCTCTCTTTTTCTTTTTCTTTTTTTTTCTTCTTTTGGCTTACACACACTTATGTTTTAGATATACTTTTGTTTAAATGTTTAATTTTATTTGTTCTTGAGGATGATGAGGAGGAGGAAGGGGAGGAGGAAGGGGAGGTCAATCAAATATTATATATATATATCGAAATATACATCGAAATATACATCGAACACTTGACTGAAGAACTGGAGAGTGACAGAGAAGAAGATGATGATGATGATGATGAAGAAGAAAATAAATATATCCTCTCTTAGATCGAATCTTTTCTTCCTTCCTTTTCTTTTCTTGCTTGCTTGCCTCTTGAAGAGCACATCATATGATCGACGTTGATGAGACTTCGAATTTCTCTCCTTCTTTTCTACATGTTTTTTTTGTTTTATTTTTCTTATTATTGTTTCATGTGAAAGACTGGATCGAAGTTATTGATAAGACTTGTTATGATTCAGCTTAAA
>CAJUYD010000308.1:0-12571 GCA_910591665.1 Ectemnius continuus
AAGTAGAAAGAGAAGGAGGAAGAGGGGCAATAGGAGGTGGAGGAGGAAGAAGAAGATGATGAAGAAGAAGAAGAAGAGGAAGAGGAAGAAGAAGAAGAAGAAAAAGAAAAAGAAGAACTGTGGCGCAATAATGTGCTCGCAAACAGTCGGCAAGCACTAAACTGCCACCGTCTCATTCACTTGGTTGCCTTCTGTCTTTCAACTTCTTCTTTTTTCTTCGGATCGGCCACTGTCGAATCGAAGAGGAGAGAGAGAGAGAGAAATAAAAAATAAGAGGGAAAAACTCAAGGCGAACGAAGACGAGGTGATGCGCTTGTGCTGCCTGTGAATAAAAGCAATGTGCGCGCTGGTGATGCACTCTCTCTCTCTCTCTCTCTCTCTCTCTTTTTCTCTCTCTCTCAGGCACGCCACAGGTCGATTTGCGCAGTTCGATACATTCTATTTATTTAATTTTAATATATATATATATAAACATATATATATATATATATATATATATATATATATATATATATATATTTCGAAAATATATTTCTTCCACAAACAGTTCGCTGATCAAATGGTTGGTAATATTGTTGTTAGTAGTAAACGATAGTAATAGGATAATACAGAATAAATGAACATTGATCAGAAGATTGAGGAGGAAAGCAAAGAAGTAAACACATCTCTATTCGGCCACAGTGAGGTTTATTTCCAATATTAGACCAGGGGAATTCTTAATTGCCCTCCACAGCAGCATCATCATCCTCATCATCATCAGCCTACAACGTTCAACTATTAGACAATTTATAAATTAATCATCCAACAAATCACGAGAAGAAGAAGAAGAGAAAAAAAAATGCTCACTGTGTAGTTAGACTAATTTAGATAACTTTTATAGTGAAACCTTTCAAGGATAATCCCTGAAAGTATCCCCTTGTGCATCGTTCGATTGTCTCATCACAAACATGCTTTCTTTCTCTCTTTTTCTTTAAACGATTAAAGAAAGAGATGAATACGCCTGTCACAAAATATATAGTGTAACAGTTGAATCTAGACGTAAAGATCACATTTGATAAATAATCCCTCACATCCTTCTCATTCATTACGTCTTCTTTTTAAATTTTTTTTTATTCAATATTTTTTTTGTTTTAGTTTTTTTTCTATATTTTTATATTTATTTCAATATATATATATATTCCATTTCTAAAGAAGGGAAAAATTCTAATCTAATCATTTAAATTATTATTATTATTATTAGCATCTTTAAATGTTTTTATATAAACATTTAGGTGGTAGTATTATTCACTTTGTTCCCTTCTTATTCACCTTCTAATGTTGACACGATCCATAGATTAAAAAGGAGTTTTTGGTTGATCGAAATGAAATATGATTCAATGAGATAATATCGTCACGAAATTATATCTCGTCGATTTTACTAATAGTAGTAATAGTCGTTGGAGCCGTAGGGGGGGGGGAAGGAAGGAGAACATGAGGAAGATAGTGACAGTGAAGACAACATTTAAATAGCTTATTGTGAAAGGCATTTTTTAGGTTTGCTCTTTCGGTGAATTTGATCATCTCAGCTGTCTAACCAGTCTCGCAAGAAATGTAGCTGAACATCGAACACAAATTTACTTAATGAAGTAATTCGTTGCTTTTCCTCTTACAGCACAATGTCATTCACATTTAGCATGACATTGAAAAGTCGTGTTAAAAAATCAATGACTTTAAAATCACCATCTTCATCACAAATCTCATCAACTTCGATATGACAGTCTTTTTTTTTTATTTTCCTTAATTCTCAAAATAAAATCGACACAGACACACACACACACACACACACAAACATATATGCGCTTTTTAAAATTAATAAAAATAAAAAATATTCGATTTTATAATTGCTATTAAATCATAAGAAAAAACCAAGTTAGTGTTGAAAAGGAAGAGGGATAAATACAAACAGAATAATTATGATTTATAGCAAACGAAGAAGAGTAAAAGAAAGGGGAGAAAAAGTGTGTGAGTGGTGTGTTAGGGTTATTTCACATGTTATTGTTGCTGTTGGTGTTAGCATAGTAAGCTTACTCTATTCCTTTTCTATTATACTCTTCCTCTTCTTCATATCTTTGTTAAATATAAATATTAAAAAAAAGACGCAGGTAAACACTTATGATAGACGTTTAGCCTTCTGATAAAGAGAATCGACAACCTTTCCAATGCTGTGTATCGTATCCAAAGCTGCTGAGTAGGTCTTATCGGTTGGTTGATCTTCAAAGATGATCAAAACACTTTCACCTTGATCAAGTATGCCACTGAATTTCTTGTCGAGAATCATTTGCGATAGTTTCTTCTCAACATTGTCAGTTGAAAGGTTGATTAGGTTTGCGATGTGATTAACCTAAACATTATTGAGATAAAACATTAGAATAAAGTATACACTGATAAAAGAAGGCGACGACGACGACGAGGGCGATTAGTTTACCTGAACACGGGAATAAGGCTCGATGATTCTGCATAGATTTTGTTCCATCATGGTGTCGTAAAGGGATTTGAGGTGAGCATTAATAATAGGATCTTCGACCAACTCAACTTTGTAAGTTTGAAGTGACTCTTTAAAGGCGTGCAAACTTCGATCGTGACTGGCTTTAGCAATCGCCTTCATAGCATCGATGTTAGGACCAGAATACTTTAATGCCAACTTACCCATAGCGATCGTTTGCACATCATCGGGACTAGAAAAAATAAATAAACAGATGAGAAAGGTGAATATACAATTGCAACCCCTGCCAACAACCAACCAATTCAACATAATCTTCGAGAGAAGCATGTACTTGAGGGCTATTGTTGCCTTGGTGGCAGCGTCAATCGAGTCATATCCTTCAAAGGCTTCGTAGAAATAGGAAAACGCAGTTTTGAAATCTCTCGAATCGGCTGCATGAAGAACACCCGATTGTAGATCAAGTGCTGCTTGCAATTTCGGTGGGCAATAGATTGAATTAGCAGTGGTTCGAGCACTAGTCAAGGCGGCACGAGCTTTCGGTAAATTGCTCAAAGCATGGTAAGTCTTGCTTTCAAGGAGCAACACCTCCACAAGTAAATTCTTATCATCTAACTTTTTCAACTCTTTCAACAATTTTGAGCCTAAAGATAAAGCTTCATTGTACAGTTTGGTGTCAAAGTACAAAGCAATAAGACGAGCTTCCAAAGCTTGTCTCAACAATGAACGCTTTTCCTGTTTAGCCCATTCGATACACTCCAAACAGAGCGATACTTCTAGGCCAGTCTTGGTGTCCATGTCTAAGAATAGATCCACCAATTGTCGCACAATGTTTGCGGCTTTGGCTTTAGAAAAGTTGCTAAGAAATGGGCGAATCTCGCGAATAAGTTGTGCCAATCCTAGAGGTTAATGATCAAAGATGAATAATAATGCTCAAACAATATATTTAGAATAGCTTACCTTCAGCATTTCCATTCTTGCTCATTTCTTTGCCAGTAGCCAAAATTTTGCTTTCCTTATCTCTAGCATTGTCCTCTTCCTCTAACTTATCGTTTGGCTTTACTGGAAGCGAAAAATTAAAAAACAATGAAATATGGTTAAATTAAAGAATAATTAAAAACATTCCAAACAAAACAAAAAAGAAAACCAAATCTTGTTGAACACTAAATCTACAATGTGAAGAAAACAAACAAAAAAAAATAGAAGCAATTCAACTTACAAAAGCGAAGATCGGACGACAATTTAGTCGTATTAAATTTTTCAACTTTGTCAACAATCATGTCGATCATGGCCATACTAAAGATGAATTTTAGTTATAAATATTTAACTTAGAGGCACAACCAATTTAAATCACTAATTAATGTTTTGTTTTTAGCAAAAAAAAGATACTTTTTACTTATATATTTTTAACTAATTTATTTCAAATTGATTTAACCTATTAAAGGAATTGAAAGTTTGATTGTTTGCTGAGGTTATTGTTCAGTACAAAGAAATTACAAAGCACATCAACAGACTCAAAAGAAGAGAGAGAGAAAGAAAGAATTCACACACACACATAGGCAGAAGTGAATACACACAAAAACATACACCTAAAGCCTTGCATCAGCACGTCGTTGTCTTTTCTCTCACTTCAAAGTGTTCTTTTTTCTAACTCTTACAATGCAATGGCATGACTTGACAAAAAGTCCAGTCCCTACACAGATGACAGTACACATTCTACACCTTTCACAGTGTTTTAATTCAGTCTTTTTTGTTTTCGTTGTTTTTGTTAAATATAAATTCGAATGTTTACTTTAATTCCATTCATTGACAAAAACTCCTGGTTACCATAGCTCTCTTACCATACACTGATATTTCTCTCCTCTCCCCCCCCCCCCCTCCTTTTGAATGGTTGTCGAATAGGAAATCAACAACCAAAAAAATAATAATAATAAAATTAAAAACGAAAACATCGAGGTCATAATTTGCTGAAACATAATAATGATAATATACATTTACATAGAAAGATATGTATATATATATAATATATTCATCGTTTAAACAATACCCTCTTTCTCTCTCTCTCTCTCTGGTTAAATGTCAATGTCTTCAAATGTAAAGCAGCTAACTTCGCAAACGGAATTACTTCCATTCTAATAGTATTATATAATTGATAATAGTTTTGTGATGTCAGCTTTAACAATAATTTCATTTTTTTTAAACAGAGGAGAAGATTGTGAATTGGTAAAAAAAAAACAAAACAAAACAATAGACTTACTTAAGTTGCCTATTGGATTGACTTCGATACACCACATAGTTTTCTGGAACACTTTGTTGTCGCTGTTGTTAGTATAAAAACTTGTTGATAAATGTGAGTTAATCGATTGAAAGACGCTTGCCAATGTAATGTTAAATGTTTCATAGAAATCATTAATTATTACACATAGATTAAATTTCGAACATTACATCGAAATTCGAATTGATGATATTTCTCTTTTCATTTAAGATTTATGATTGAATTTAAGCTGACGATCGTTCCTTCGAACAGTGGTGTGAACGATCCGGTTAATTTTACCAAAAGATAACTACTGTATGAGAATGGTAGTAATACTTTGAAGTAAAGAAGGAAACTTTTTAAGCCCTTTAATGATGACGACTATGATGATGATGATGGTGTTGTGGAGAAGAATGATGATGATGTTGATGACAATGATTATAATATTACTTACCATCCAGACTTTATCTGTAATCGTAGTGCATTCTTTAAATAATGATCTACTTAGAACACCTCCCATGGGGTGGCTGTCCTGGGAAAGTTTTAGCTGCCGAGTGAAATGCGATGTTACGAAAGAATTTTCCGACTGTATCAGGTTGGTGTGATTTTCTTATTGTAATTGGTATTGTACATATATAATGATGAAAGAATCTTTCTTAAGTTATCATTAATTTTTCTAAAATATTCCAGTGAAAAGTTATTTATTCAAATAGCTGATGCCATTGTTGAAAAAGGTTACAAAGAAGTTGGTTATGATCGTATTAATATTGACGATTGTTGGATGAGTAAAAGTCGAGATGTTGAAAGTGGTGAACTTCTACCTGATCCAATTCGTTTTCCTAATGGAATCGAATACCTTTCCAATTATGTATGTTGAATTAATTCATAATTGAATGACTAACTTATATATTCACAAACAGATGCATCGAAAAGGTTTAAAACTGGGAATCTATCAAAACTATGGCCATAAGACTTGTATGGGCTATCCTGGTCTATTGGGACATTCAAAGACTGATGCTGAAACGTTTGCTAAATGGAATGTTGACATGGTCAAGTTAGATGGATGTTTTACACCAACCACTATTCTTCCTGAAGGTTACATTGAATTTGGCAAAAATCTTCAACAAACTGGGAAGAAGATTGCTTACTCTTGCAGCTGGCCTTATTACCAAATGTTTGTATCACATATTTTAATTGTGCCCAATTGGACATCGATCTCATCGAATTGTAATATGTTCCGTGTTTATCATGACATTCATGCTAAATGGGATTCTGTCCTATCCACAATCGACTTTATGGCTGATCATCAATTTATTTTTCAAAGAATTACTGGACCGGGCAGTTGGCCAGATCCAGACATGGTAAAGGAGAGACATCTTGTTGTGAAGTTTTTTTTATAACATTTCTGTCTTTATTCTATAGCTTTTAATCGGTAATTCAGGTCTAAATCTAAAACAATCCGAGGTACAAATGGCGATTTGGTGCATTCTACCTGCCCCATTGTTTATGTCCAACGATCCTAGGCGGATATCAAAAAAGTATCAGAACATTTTACAGAATCGTGAGGCAATCAGAATAAATCAAGATATTTTGGCATTACCTGCTGAACGAGTTTTTCACAATCAAACAATAGACATCTGGAATCGTCAACTGGCCGATGGTCATGTGACTATTGCTGTACTCAATCGAAATTCAACCAAGATATCTAACCTATCGTTACCATTACATCAGCTACAACCAAAGGGACCACATTCTGCTAATTGGACCAATGTAAAACAGTTAAGAATATTGAATGTTTTTACTGGATTGGAATCCATGATCGACTACCATCCAAATGGAACACATTTTTTAATTTCTCTAGAACCTACCAGTGTAATACTACTTCGACTTAGTTCAGTTGTTTGATTCCATTGTGATGCAGTGCTTTTTGATATTTATTTGATGAAGAGAATAATATTCAAAAGTTAATTGTGATCATTTCAATATTTTTTTTATATTTACAAACAAAATTTTATAATAAAACCAAAACGAACAAGAAAGAAAAACAAGAAATTATTAGAGAGTTTTAACAAAACAATTCATAGTGATAATTACAAAATATTACACGACTTAGAAAAAAAAGAATGAATGAGTTGAAGTAAAATAACTTTAACGATAAAATGTGAGAAGTCTTCGGGCTGAGAATTTAGAAAATGAACTCGAAGATGACTGGAGATTCCATCAAATATTTTTTTTAAAGAAAAAAAAGACAGATACAAACATTTTTTTTTTTCTTAGGGCCAAAAAAGATGAATTAATCAGGATTGAATTGGTCACTGATCTTATAGTAAATACTGTCCAAATTTGATTTTAAATTTGAATTCTCCCGAATGGACACATTCGGACTAGATCCAATAGGACTATCCTCCTCATCGATAGTTGGTGAGCAGATATCCATCGGTTGAATGTCACTTGAGCGATCATCGGTGTCCATATTATAAGAATTCCTTGAACCCATGGCTTTCCTAGGTGATGGTGTCCTACATAAACGTTCTAGAAGGGCTTGCTCAGTGAACAATGGAAATGATTCCCGATAGATGGGAGTGGCGATGGGCGTTGCTGGTAAGGATGATCGAAATACTGCTCGAGCTGGTGGCTGCCTTATAGCATTTAAACCTTCAGCCGATTCCATGTGCAATTTTTTAAGATGTCGAAAATATCCACAGAACATATTATTATAGAATATACCGGACGAACCACGTCGGAAATGAGATTTGAGTGGTGTGTTCATCTGTGATAATGAATTCAGCCGTCCTGAGGAGGTTGATACAAATTTATCATGGAATCGAATCGAATTGGATGCCTCGGGCTTAATCATACCTTTGAAAGTGCGGCCAGGTGTCGTGGGCTTTTTAAATGTAGTCTGATTGGAGTTACAATCTTCGTCTATTTCCATATTTGTTCTCTCCAAATGATAATGAGTTGAGTTTGAAGTGAGGTGAACGATCCTCAATTAGATTTTTTTTTCTTCTTTTTCTTCTTCTTCTTTGAAGTTATCGGTTATAGTTAGTAGTCAAACAAAATTATGTAATCGATTTAGTGTGACCTAATACAACAAAAAAGGGGAAACATTATAATTAAACAATTGAGTTATAAAGAGAAAGAGAGAAAAAGTTGAAGAATAAATTGAAGTATTTAGATATCATAGATATTTACTACCTGTCGTGTTTTGTGTCCCACAATAAAGTAAACAAGAAAGGAAGAAAGCAAAAAAAAACACTATCGTTTTACATGTTCGTATACTTTGTAATGACTTCGATATTTATAGACTTCTTACTTCGAGCCGTTAGCTCGGCTGTTTTCGTTTTTGTCGTTGTTGTTGTTGTTGTTGTCGTTGTTTTGGGTTAGTTATGTAAAAAGTCTGCCAAACTTGTTTGGCGGTATTGTAGAACATAAGTGATAATTATATGATTACTTGGTAGACTTTTAATCGTCTCTTTGGACGTGCTTCAAATGTTTCACTGTTTTATCATTTCTATTGTGAACCTTGTCATCAGAAGTAGAAGAGAAAAGGGGGTGGAGAGGCTCGAACTTAAAATGATTGAGAATGTTGATTCTGGTAGATAGAAGAGAGAGAGAGAGAGAGTGAGTGAGAGAGTGAGTGAGAGAGTGAGTGAGAGAGTGAGTGAGAGAAAATCATTAGGTTTTAGAGCGAAACGAAATCAAGAAGGAAGTGAACACTTTTAGCTTAGAAGAGAGAAACTGGTAAAGAGTTTAGGGGGAGAGAGAGAATAAGAAAGAGATAGAAAAAGTACGATGACTTGTATAGATTTGGATCGAATTGTCACCTGATTGGGCACTCTATGGTCATGTATATTATCTCACCACCCAAACTGGGTGCAAGACAAAAGGCAGGCAGAGAAAGAGGAGAGAGTGAATGAGTGAACGGATGAGCACGCTACGGTTTCCAATGGATTTGCAACGCAAGCCAAAAGTTAGTCTCTGCTCTCTGGGGAAGAGGGAGTAAAAGAGTAACTTTCTATATACATTACGAGACGAGAGGGAGCCAGTTATTGGATGAGTTGGGCATCATATGAGCAAAGAAATGCACGTTCCCATTGGCTTGGCTCATTTCCCTTAGCTTTCTCGCTTGCTCTCTCTTTCTCTTTCTCTCTCTCTCTCTACTTTTTCTCATTAGACTTCGACTTTCCCGCTAGAGTGCCCCCCTCTCAAGCTGTTTTTGTTATTGTCTATAGAGAATAAAGTTCCCTCTTCCTTTCGCTCTTTCTCTCTCTCTCTCTCTCCTACACTGCCTATTAGCTATAGATAGATCCAAGCGATGACTGAATGTAAGTTGCTGGTTGAAGATAATATACACACATAACATACATGTTGAAAGAGAGGAAAGATCTGGTTTGTCTGTACACTTGTGCCTCTACAATCTCTCTCTCTCTCTCTCTCTCTCTCTCTCTCTCTCTCTCTCTCTCTCACCTAGTTCAGTTTGCTATTTCCATCTGATGGCACCATCTTAAGTTGATACAGTTACTCTTTTGAACAATTAGCAGAGTACTGAAAACTACATTAAACTCTGACATGTCTTATTTATTTCTTTTCTTTTATAATTATCTCTTCAATTCTATAATTTTTCTTTTATTAAAAAATAAATAAATATATATTAAATTAAGTGTATCTATAAGATAAAATAATCACTTTAATAATATTCTATTTTGTTACCATTTACCTACAAGAATATATACAAAAGAAGCTGTAAATCATTTAGGAAGTAGATTGCACTAATGAAAATAATTTACATTAGAATATAGTCGATTCATTAATTAAAGAGATAATTATAATTTAATGAATCTATAAACTAATTATTATTAAATAATATCTTACCTTTAAACTTTAGTTATTCTTCAAGCATTTAAATCGATTTCATTTTTAAAAATAGATTTTTTTTAAATATTAATTTCAAAAGAATAAAGTAATGAATGTGTAATAATATTTAGTATACAATCATAAAGGGGGGAGGCTATGGATAGAATTTAAAGGAATCGAAAGTTGATCACATCAGCTGACAAGGTTTGTCTAAAACTCTGGTCGGCATGTATATCGACAATGTCTGATGGGATGTTGTAAAAATAGTTGGCGAACAACTACTCGCACCCTTGTCGGTCTTCCAAATTGAGAAGTATATCGGTCTGGATAAACATGTGTGATATCTATGTGCACCATCAATCTTAACAATCGTCGACATTAAAATATGATCAGTGCGGCTTGTCTACTCACCTAATGTTGCCGCTTCATTGAAAATAGGGAAAAACACCTCATTTTGCTTATCGATTTTAATGGTTAACCGAAAAGAGAGATGAATGCATTGTTCATCCATGCTTACACGAACTTATCATAATCTTTGATTTTCATTTTTTTATACATACTACTTTCCTCTTCTTTATATATATACATATGTGTGTGTTATCATCTTCCAATCATCTTTGTTCTCTACTCTTACTCATTTTAATTGATTGTTCATTCGATGTGGTGTAATAGCTTGATCAATTTCAAAATTATTGATTAACTTATATCTTTATTGGAAGAAAAAGGGCAAGGATATAGGATGGCCAATCAAAGATTTGGTTGGTTTCTGCTTAGCCTTCTTCTTTTATCATTCTTTTTGAGGCCTATATTTAGTCAACAATTACCCGATGTTGGGGAAGATGATTTTGCCGAATTCGATGCAATCGAGGAAGAACCAGAGGAGGTGGAACAGACTAAGCCGATAGCTGATTCTGTCTCCACCCAAGCACCGGCACCTCAAGTTTCGGAGGCACCGCCTGTTGTGAAATCGTCCGAAAGTAAAGAAAACGTTGAAGATATATTTGAAGAAGAGGACGATGATGAATTTGAAATTATTCAAACGGAAGTTGAAGAAAAAATCGAAGAACCAGCTAAGCTCAAGCTTAAGTAAGTACACTTGTTTTTCGTTAATTTTTTTAAAAACTTTAATTGATTTATCTTGTTTTTTCCTTATATTCAATAGCCAACCAGGTAGTGATACCTTTCGAGTTATTAACGTACCCGATTATTTACAAAGAAAATGGCATACTTACACTATTGAATTGTGTCTTGTTGCTGGTCTGGTCATCTACTTCATTATCTACATTGTTGGCCATAGTAAAAATCAAGCAATCGCTAATGCTTGGCTTGAATCAAGCCGAGAAATTTTGGAATCTAACTTTGCCTTAGTTGGCGATGATGGAAAGCAAGAGATTCAAAATCCTGGTATGATTAAAGAAACGGAAAGCACTTTTGTTCTTTGGTGTTCAGGTCGGACGCAGGTCGATGGGCTACTAGTTGAGCTTCAATTAATCAAACGACAGGATTTGTTTTCATTATTGATCAACCTTTTGAAGCCTTTCAATGATAAGCTTGTATGTTATTATTCTCAAAAAAGAATGTTTAGAATCATATAATATATTTTACCATTGACAGGTATTTCAAATGAGTCTAAATCAAGATTCAATGGATAATTTTGTATTCTGCATCGCTAATCGTAAAAGTGCCCTTCGTCTATCAAAAGAAATGAATGATATCGTAAGTGTCCCAATGACATTTTTACCGAAATATCTCAGCATAATATCGCTGCCTACATTCTTACCATCTAATTTGAATTTATTTTATATTTATCATATTCATCTCCTTCCTTCCTCTCTTTCTTTCCTATAGGCCACATTTTGTCCTGAACGTAAAAGTGCTGAGAAGTATGGCATAAATAGTGACAACTATACACTTATGTCGGAAATTGGTGAAGCAGCAAGCTTCATTTTGGACAATAAAATCATAGCATTGCTCAATAAAAATGATGATCTCATCGATTACATTCATATTTCGGATCAATTCTCGGGTATACGGAATGCTGAGTAAGTGTTTGGAATTATTTCTCTTCTTTTGTTGATTTGATCTTTGATAAATTATGTTTATTATTTCTTTTTCTTTCTTTCACTTTGTTCGACTCAAACAGTGAGACTCAATCGGTCACAAGACTGCCGGAGACAAAGAAGGTGCTTAATGCTGGTTTTAATTGTAAGTGATTAAAATTAAATAGTTTTGTTTTCTATATTTAAATTGATTGATTGACTTGTTTCACCTTTGTTCTTCTTTGTTTTATATTTTATAGTTAGTATAAAAAATTTCTCCAAATTGGATGAAGAGGTGGAACGTTTGAAGCCATTACTTCAGATGATGTTTTACCTTCTTGATCGTTTAAAACGCCTTCGTCTTGGACGTGAAAGTAAACAAAAATCCGATAAAAATAGACAAAAGGTAGAGAAGCTTTTCCTTCAATCGACCCATCAGCAGCGTCAAGAAATGGCGCAGATTAAACGTGAGGAGAAACGCCGCCAAGAAAAGGAGAGAATGCTACAAGAGACCGATCCCGATAAGCAACGAAAATGGGAGGAGAAAGAATATAAACGTGAGATGAAGCGTAAAACACCCAAAATGAAGCAGCTTAAGGTAAAGGCGATGTAGACGATTTATTGTTGGTAATATTTGATAACAATGTTTCCAAGTACAAATTATAACTTTAGCTAAAGTAGATAATGGAATTCAAATGTTTTCAAATTGAATGAATGTTTGGTGTTCCTTTAATGCTCCCTCTTTCTCTCAATTTAAAGATAAACAAAAGCAAAAAAACAACAACAACAACAATTTAATTCTTTCCATCTTAAGTCCTTAATTCAATTGTTCCCCCTTCACCCCCCCTCTCTCTCTCTCTCTCTTCGAAATCGCTGTGATGTTTTGTTTATGTCAAAACATGCCAACTTCATCAGTCTAATTTATATTTTTATGTAAAAGGA
>CAJUYD010000309.1:5000-7500 GCA_910591665.1 Ectemnius continuus
CGCTTATAGCTCCATAACCCTCTCGCTGTGTGTGCTCCACTGACCGCTCGGTGCACCCGGTTTTCGGTTCAACGTCTGTCCTCACCTGCGCAATGGCAATTCAGGGACTCGACGACCGGGTGTGAGCGCGCGGCACACACGAGAGTATGTATGGTGCGCGGGGGGCCTGCTAGTAGAGCAGCCGACTGACCCACGGAGAGCGGAGTAAGTGTGAGGGCTGGTAAGCGTTGGAGTGGCACGTGCTCCGTAACGTGTCTCGGCGTCGCGCAACAAGGGGGCGAGAGGGGTGGTAGCGCCTCGGTCAGAGCGCGCAGAGGTGGCCACGGGTGGTGGTGGTCGTCGCGCCAATCGTACGCCCACGGTTTTCTGGCGACGTCGCGTTCTTCAAAAAGAAGAAACAACGACGTCTCGCCTCTGTTATCCGTGAGGAAACTGGTCGCGGCTATACGCACGCACTCGAAAAACACACGCTACTGCGCTGACTACTGGACCTACTGACTACTCCTTCACCCTCTCCGTCTCCCCGAGAGCGCTCGGCACTCGGCACAAAACGGCACAGCACTCCTTCTCGCTGTCCCTCTCTTTACTCCTCTCTCTCCTTTGTGGCGCCCTGCTCCCTCCCTCCTCGCTATCATCATCACCACCACAACACATTTGTGTGTGCATCATCTCTCTCGCCTGCTTTGCTTGCTTTCTCTCCCTTTCTGCGTCCGTGTACGACTGTCTCTCTCTCAATTCTCCACTGCCTTTCTCCCACTTGTCAGAGAAAAGTGTTCTCAGTTCGTCGTTCGTTTAAAGCGACGTCGGCAGCGCGGCCCGGTCACGCTCTTGGTGACTCCGTGAGTACCGCGGCATCATCCGACGAGCGCTCAATCCATCGCTCGTACGCGTTTTGTATACACGCTTAACACCAAACGCAGCGCGAGTCCCACGCAGCGTCGCGGCACAACAATCCGACCGCCGTCATGCGAACAACACGGGACTAGACGCGGCACTTCGACGCCCTTGTAGCGCGTCGCCAACCGCCGCCTCTTGGTTCTCTCGAGGAGAGCGTCGTTCGTCGTCGCTAAGAGGACACACACGCAGCACGCACACAGGGCACCCGAAGAAGCATCACGCAGACCGCGTCGCGAGTAGCGACGCGCGCGGCTTCCATGCAAGGTGGTGTGTGGTGTGGTGTGTTGTGCACTCTTTCTGCGACGCGACGCCGTACGAGAGACCAGGCGGTCGAGAGGCGCGCGCGGTGCGTGTCTTGTGCTCAATCGTCTTCTGTCTCGGTGTGCATCGGGCGCGCGTGTGCGCTTGCTGCTATATGTGGGGCGCGCCGAGTGGTACGTGTTACGGCACGCGCAAGCAGTCTTTTGTTTAAGAGAACGACCCTCAGCCAGGCGTGGTCCGGGAATTGTATCCGTGGACCGCAATGTGCGTTCGAAATGTCGATGTTCATGTGTCCTGCAGTTCACACGTTGACGCGCAATTAGCTGCGTTCTTCATCGACCCACGAGCCAAGTGATCCACCGTTCAGGGTAATCGTTTTTGTATTATTCATTTGTATATGATATTTTCTGTCTCTCTCGCTCTTCGAAAGTTTTTCTCTCGGTTTCGAAAGCCCGAGGCCCGCGAGCCGCCGACCCGCGCAACAGGAAGGCACCCACGAACGCCACCACCTCGCCGCCCCTGACGGGACGGCCTGCGGCTATGGCACGTTTTTCCCCCGAAGGTGGAAAAAAAAAAACGAGAGAGGTGATGGGTGGGCCCCGCATCGGAGGCCACTGCACCATCACCGCCGCACGGCGACCCACGCACGCGCGCTTTTAACGCGCGGGCGAGGGCCGGGCGAACACTTCATTGAAAAACCTCGGGGGATCGTCGACGGGGTAGTATACACTTCCCCGATACGGGACTAGATCCGCCCTCTCGCGCAGCGTCGGGGAGAGGGAGAGAGTACACTCTCCTCTCGTGCCGACAGCACCATCGCGTAGGTTACACCGGTTGTTGGTCAACCGCCGTGTGCTCGGCGCCTCTCTCTTGAGTAAAATGCGCTTCGAGAGTTTAAAGAGGGGGAGGAGAGACACAGAGAGAAAGAGTGTCGGAGAGCGCGAGCGTCCCGCGATCCCGTGGGTTCTCGTCGGAGCGCGCGACGCGAGGCGTCGCTCTGCTTAGTCTCGTGTAGTCTGCCGAGGCAGTCCGAGATACAGAGTCGACCGGCCCTCGTCGTCGTCGTCGCGTCGTGACGGACACGTTCGCGCGGCAACGCTACTTGCTGCTCTCTTCTTCTCTTTCTTTTCGCCTCTCTTCTCTCGCACGCACCCCTCTTCTGTTCTCCCGCTGTCTCTGGTTTCTGTGCAAATATGTCTCTCACAATAGCAAATATGTTTCTCTCCTTACTCCTCTCTCTCTTTCTGCTGCTCTTGTCAGCGTGTGGCAACGACGACGGGGCGAAGCCGCGGCGTGGTAACCGGCGGATCTGTCGCCCGCGTCGCTCCACTCTTTTTCTCTC
>CAJUYD010000309.1:10000-12564 GCA_910591665.1 Ectemnius continuus
AACGAGGGCAGCGCGCGAAATGGAACTAATACGATTCCAGGACACTCGCGCTCTTTGTGCCGCCCTCCTTACCACTGCAAGACCGGTCATAGTACGTTCATGATCTCAGCGAGAGTCAGTGAGGGACTGCTTCTTTTCATATTCTGTATTTCTCTCCTCCGTCTCTCTCAATAACAATTTTCCTCTCACTACTCTCCCCGACGACTAGCTCTCTCATCTTTCTCTTCGTCGTGACCAAATATATTACAGTACAGTAATACACTGGTTTCGTCCTTATATTTCATTTAAGGAATCTCAACCACCACCCTCTTTTGGTGTACGTGGATTGTAGTAAAACGCTCGGATATTATAAACCGAGAGTCGATGCTCAGTGAGTACGAAAGTGAAACACTTTGATTTCCTTCGTATCCAACGTCCGAAGACGCTCGCCACATAAGGGCCATTCGGTCAAAGACACCGACCCGTGGCAATGCTGTGAAAATAGTATATGGTTGTTGTTAGGGCATAACGGCACACTAAGGAACAGCCTTGCGAAAGCATGACACTACCTCTTCGACTCTAGAGTCTCAGTGGAGGCACTCCCTCGCTCGACCACTCCGACCGCTCGCCTCTCTTATAGGTACCGAGGCGCCGGCCGGCAGGTCGGCGCCGGCCGGCCGCTAGCCCGCGCGCTTACGGCGGGGATCGGCCGCCACGCCATGCCACAGCGGCTGGCATGGGGGAACTTTGACGCGGCGCGCATAGGCGACCATAAGTAATGTTACACCACCGCTTCGCACACTGCAAACAGACATTGTTTAACATAATAAAATACGTTGTAAAATAATTATTATTAATAATAAAAAATTTTCCACTCACAACGACTTACTCCGACAGGAGAAAAGTTGCCACGACTTACTCCGAGAGTTGAGAATTTGCCACGACTTACTCCGAGAGGTGAGAATTTGCCACGACTTACTCCGAGAGGAGAAACTTTGCCACGACTTACTCCGAGAGGTGAGAATTTGCCACGACTTACTCCGAAGGGTGAGAATTTGCCACGACTTACTCCGAGAGGTGAGAATTTGCCACGACTTACTCCGAGAGGAGAAAAGTTGCCACGACTTACTCCGAGAGGTGAGAATTTGCCACGACTTACTCCGAGAGGTGAGAATTTGCCACGACTTACTCCGAGAGGTGAGAATTTGCCACGACTTACTCCGAGAGGAGAAAAGTTGCCACGACTTACTCCGAGAGGTGAGAATTTGCCACGACTTACTCCGAGAGGAGAAAAGTTGCCACGACTTACTCCGAGAGGAGAAACTTTGCCACGACTTACTCCGAGAGGTGAGAATTTGCCACGACTTACTCCGAGAGGAGAAAAGTTGCCACGACTTACTCCGAGAGGTGAGAATTTGCCACGACTTACTCCGAGAGGAGAAAAGTTGCCACGACTTACTCCGAGAGGTGAGAATTTGCCACGACTTACTCCGAGAGGAGAAAAGTTGCCACGACTTACTCCGAGAGGTGAGAATTTGCCACGACTTACTCCGAGAGGAGAAAAGTTGCCACGACTTACTCCGAGAGGTGAGAATTTGCCACGACTTACTCCGAGAGGTGAGAATTTGCCACGACTTACTCCGAGAGGAGAAAAGTTGCCACGACTTACTCCGAGAGGAGAAAAGTTGCCACGACTTACTCCGAGAGGAGAAAAGTTGCCACGACTTACTCCGAGAGGTGAGAATTTGCCACGACTTACTCCGAGAGGAGAAACTTTGCCACGACTTACTCCGAGAGGTGAGAATTTGCACGACTTACTCCGAGAGGAGAAAAGTTGCCACGACTTACTCCGAGAGGTGAGAATTTGCCACGACTTACTCCGAGAGGAGAAAAGTTGCCACGACTTACTCCGAGAGGTGAGAATTTGCCACGACTTACTCCGAGAGGTGAGAATTTGCCACGACTTACTCCGAAGGGTGAGAATTTGCCACGACTTACTCCGAGAGGTGAGAATTTGCCACGACTTACTCCGAGAGGAGAAAAGTTGCCACGACTTACTCCGAGAGGAGAAAAGTTGCCACGACTTACTCCGAGAGGAGAAAAGTTGCCACGACTTACTCCGAGAGGTGAGAATTTGCCACGACTTACTCCGAGAGGAGAAAAGTTGCCACGACTTACTCCGAGAGGTGAGAATTTGCCACGACTTACTCCGAGAGGAGAAAAGTTGCCACGACTTACTCCGAGAGGTGAGAATTTGCCACGACTTACTCCGAGAGGAGAAAAGTTGCCACGACTTACTCCGAGAGGTGAGAATTTGCCACGGCTTACTCCGAGAGGAGAAAAGTTGCCACGACTTACTCCGAGAGGAGAAAAGTTGCCACGACTTACTCCGAGAGTTGAGAATTTGCCACGACTTACTCCGAGAGGAGAAAAGTTGCCACGACTTACTCCGAGAGGTGAGAATTTGCCACGGACTTACTCCGAGAGGAGAAAAGTCGCCACGACTTACTCCGAGAGGTGAGAATTTGCCACGACTTACTCCGAGAGGTGAGAATTTGCACGAATTACTCCGAGAGGAGAAAAGT
>CAJUYD010000310.1:0-12093 GCA_910591665.1 Ectemnius continuus
CCCAATTGATCGTGTGTCATTCGTTGCGGGACCATGCAGGCACACGCATCACACAACAACACTTTCCTTTACTTTCAGTCAAAGTTGACTTAGTTTTTTTTTTCGTTTTTATCTAATACCTTAGCACGTTGTGTATATATATATATGGTGTGCCTTGGCTGAGATCAATTAAAACTTGGCTTTCCTTTCATTCTTATCCCATGTGTTTCATCGATCGATTAAGTTTAGCATTTGAAACTAAAGCTTAAATCATTTAAAAATATTTTCGCTAACTTGTTAGGCGATTGAGAAAGTTTCGACTTACTCTCCTGACTTTTAACATTTAGCATTTGTGCTCTTTAAATTTAAGCATTTGAAAAATGTGCTCCAAAATATATTCCATTTGCCTTCAGCTGTTATTTATCATCTTCGTTCTATTCATTCATCAGATAAAAGCAGCCCGAAAGCGGCCACCAATTCTTGAAGATAGATATTTTGAACCAAAAAGATCACCCCAAACGCGTAAGTAAAGAGTAAAATTATTTTATCTTTTTTTTTCCTTTGTTGTGGTGCCATATTGTCTCTTCTAAGAATTTTGTTTTACAATTACACTTTCACTAATTATTCACTAATGTCCTTCCTTCATTGTATGTTGGACACCGTCATTAGTATATGATGGGTTTGTCTTTGCATATGAATCAAACCCTGTCAAACAAGTTCTGTGCCTATGAATACCGAAGGTACCTCGAGGCCAATGACTAGAATTTTTTTTGTTTTTCTTTTACTTCTTATATCATTTCTTCTTACAGTCAATATTTACTTGAAAATTTATAATAAACAATTTTGTTTTCTTTTTGCTTCTCCTCATTGTTTTCATTTAGAATGTTACTTCGGCGATGAAAAGAATGTTTACGATGTAGGCGAACAATGGAAGCCTGATCAATTCAATTGCGTCATCTGTGAATGCTTTCAGGCGCAGCGTAAGAATCGATTGATAGCTAAATCTCATTGTAAGAGCATCATGAATGATTGCCCGAAAACGGAATGCGCCGAGCCACAATTATTACCGGGGCGATGTTGTAAAACCTGTAGTCAAAGTAAGAATATTTTATTCACTTTGGAGAATGTTCACTAAATAAGATGACGTTTTGTTAAATTTGGTTAGATGATACTAATATCGAAAGTGAATTAGCCAAACGGATGTTACTTGAGGATATGGCCCGATCAACACAAAGAGGGCGTAAAGATTTCTATGCCATAATGGTTGAGAACTCTCATGATGAACGCCAATTGTATTTGGCTAACACTTCGGTTGAGAATGAGGCTTATCTTCAATTTAATGGTCATCGACTAACGTTCATCGTTAAAACGAGCGCTTTAGAGAAACCAACGTTTGTTCGAATTCAAGACCAAAACGACACCATTATCGAGGAGTACGTCGTCTATGGAAACTCCACACAAACATCTGGCTTTACGGTAAGTGAGAGAATATTTCAACCCTTATCACTTCAATCAATCTCATCTCCCTTTGTCATCGACACTTTTAGGTTTTTGGTCTTTGGTCCAAAGTGCCCAAAATGTTCAAGACTATGATGAAAAGAGGACTCTTGAGGATATCGCTTTCATTCGATACCGATCCAAATGTTAATTCGCGATTGTCTGGCTTGATTCGAAAGTGTAACTTTAAAAGGCCTGGTAAGTATTTCTTTCAGTATTTCGATTATGTTTTTTGATTATTAATTGTTTATTTCATTTAATTATTAGATCAAATGATTTATTTTAATAAACTTATCAACATGGCTCATCGTAATGATTCCAATCTAATTGGCTCGATGCTTCAAACAACCGCTACAATTCCGTTAGAAGATCGTCATAATGATGTTCGAACTAAGGCCATTCAAGCTGATCAATCAAATGATAATAGACAGAATTCCTTGGAGACTAGCCACAAATGTTACATTGAGGCGCAGATCTATGAGGATGGTGCCCAATGGAAAAACCAAAACGATGAGTGTGAGATGTGCTTCTGTAAACGTGGCCGTGTCAAATGTGAAACAGAAAATTGTATCCAACCTATTGGATGCTCAAAACCCCCGGTTCGAATTCCTGAGCAATGTTGTCCTATTTGCCCCACCATCTTAGAGAAGGCTAATCGTACAGATAATGTAAATACTACTTTGGCAAATTCGTGCTACTTCGAAGGTGATCAAAAACACCATCTGGCTGGCTCTAGGTGGCATCCTTACCTGCCACCTTTTGGCTTTGACAAATGTACTACATGCACCTGTACCAATAAGCTAACAATAGAATGCCAGCGTAAGAAATGTCCACCACTTACCTGTGCGGAGCACGATGCTTATCGACAATCACCAATGGATTGTTGTAAGCGGTGTCCGAATGCAATGCCAGTCAAGTCGATATTTACTAATGATGGTATGAGCTCTGATCAAGACATGGAGCCATCGAGTTTGCAAACAATTCAACAAGAAATACTCAAATCTGGTGGCTGCAAAGCAGGAGGCATAGTACATAAGAACGGTGATGAATGGAGTCCAATTATACTACCTTTCGGCGAGAACAAATGTATCCGATGCAGTTGCAAAGATGGCCGATCCAAATGTAGTCGAACTCATTGTCCATCATTGGCCAATTGTAAGCTAGTGATTACCAAACGAGAAGAATGTTGTAAAATATGTGCCGATCCTGTTCCAGGTAGTGCTCGTAGAAATGGCCGTCGGACAAGTAAAACCTCTAACAAAAGGAAACGAAGTCATTAGAAACAAAACTCAATGTTTCGTAATGTTTTGATATCCATAATAAAATGTAAATAATTCATTCTCATTAAAACAAAATCTCATTATATCTATATATATATTATTTTATATTTATTGTCTCATCAACATTGATCGTCATAAATTTGTAATTTTTAATTATTTACTCATTTTAATTTTTTTTGTTTGTTTTTATTTTTATTTTGAATAAATGCGCTCTTTTCTTAAGCAACATCCGTTCATAGAAGATAGGACATGTGACGTGTAGGCAATAGTAATCGGAGAGAGAGAGAGAGATAGTGTGCGTGTGTGTGTTGGAGAATGAATCTTTGAGGGCGGAGCTTTCTCTCCTCTCGCTTACGTGAGCCAATGACGAAAGAAGAGGGAGAGAGAGAGAGAGAGAGAGAGGGAGAGAGACTGAGTGGAATGACTGTCGAGTACTTCACTCATTCATTGAGTTCAGTTTGAGTGTTGCTCGCCATTCGTACTAATCCAATGTTTACGTGTGGACGCCATTTCACTTGTACTCTCGTCTCGCCTTCTCACTCAAATGTTATCACTACTAATTACATTAATTCATTATGTACACTACTCAAAACTATTCAAATGTAAACTTTATTTCCAATGTCCATCTTCATGTCAACATTTGGCTTACAATTGAATGCGTTTATTATTTTGCATGATTTTACCGCTTATTTTTATTTTTATTTTTAAAATAAATAAATATATATATATATTTCCAAATCAATTAACAAAGTCAAGTGAAATGTTATCACAGTCAGCTGTCCTGCAAACTGTCAACAGCTAACCTTCATCTCCTCTCGCACCGTCATCATCATCATCATCATCTTCGTCGTTGTCGTCATCATCAGCAACATCATTATCATTCTTAATACCTCCTGGATGAAAGAACATCCTGAACGACTTGAATTATGTAACTTGTGTTTCGATCCTAATTGGATTTTCATTTTCCTCCGTTGCATACCCATCAACTTGTTCGATGTTTGTCGACTGCCTAACAACCAATCACTAACTGAAAGGTAGGATGAAATGTAATTGCTTTCCCTCCATTTTCTTACTCCTTTGTCATCCAATTTACAAATGCCCAAGAACAGGTTATTTCTTTAAAAAAACTATATATATATTTATCAAATGTATGACAATATGTTGAGCAACAAATATTTTTTTTGTTTTAATTTTTTGTTTGCTGGTGAGAGAATGAAACTTGCTTCTGTAATGCAACAAGAATAGGTTGGCGCCAAAACAGTGAGGAGAAATGCATGCGAGTGGACGCAATAAGCTGGTAGGCGAGATTGCCTTTCGGTTTCATTACAAAACGATTTCTTTTTTCAATGCATTTTTTGTGTTTTACTTTAGAACATCTTATCTCATTTTTTCTTTTTTTTCTCTTTCTCCTCTGCATCCTCATCCACAGATGGCTAAACGAGGTCGTAAACCGGCGTCGACAACCGCCACGGAGAGTGTCGCCACCTCTCTATCACCAACACCTACTACTAATTCCAAAAAAGGCGCCAAAAATAAAAAATCAACAACGGCAATGACAAAGACATCTCGTGGTGATACTAATATCGTTAACGAAAGTACTTGCAATAGATCAAAGTCTTCAACCATTACGCCGGTTAAGCCTAAAAAAGGTGAAAGTGGTAAAACATCGAAAAGAAATAATAAAACAGCAACGACAACAACAACGTCGGGAGCTAATAAAAAGAAGGCAGCTTTTAAAGCAAAAGAGGAGACTCCTGCCAAAAAAGCGAAGAGAGGAGGAGGAGGCAAGAGCAAAAAAGAGTCAGAGTTTGATTTCGATGATGAGGATGATGAAATCGCCCAATCAATAGAGGCGGTCATCGAAAGGAAACAGGTGGGAAAATCAAAAGGAAGGCCTAAAAGTACTGAACCTAAGCCAAAAAAGACACCTGTGAAGCAAACTGTTAAAAATAAATTGGAAAAAGCGAAAGCTGAAGTTAAAGAGAACAACAAAAAGAGAACGAAAAAGTCTGAAATAGCACCAATTGAACCTAAACCTAAAAAGGCAGCTAAAAAATCGGAAAAAGTAGAAAAACCAGACAAACCAGAGAAAGTGGAAAAAGTGGGAAAATTGGAAAAAGTTGAAAAAGTTGAAAAAGTTGAAAAAGTTGAAAAAGTTGAAAAAGTTGAAAAAGTTGAAAAAGTTGAAAAAGTTGAAAAAGTTGAAAAGGTGGACAAAGTGGAGACAGACAACAATAAAGCTAATAAAAAGAAGAAAGCAAAAATTGAACCAAAGGTGGAAGATAATGAAACCGAGGAGGAGGAATGGGAGGATGCTCTGGACGAAGATGATTCGCCCAAAAAAGAGCCTGCCTTAAAAGAAGCCATATCAGAGGCTGCTAAAATACTTGACAATCACCTGGAAGAGAAGGCAGACAGTCCAATCAAAGATGTGCTACTGTTTCGCAGTGATTCAATATCATCTCAGGTCTCTACATCTTCACTCGGCCGTGGCATCTGGCCAGGTGGAGCACATCATGGTGAACTTCAAAAGCGTCTCAGCGCTGGTTCTCTTCCGTTTGAGAAATCGAGTCTAGAAAAGTTACAACAGGAGACAATGTTGCCAAAACCATTTAACATAAACAATCAGGATGCCTACTTGGCTAACGCCCTCCCGCCTCCTATTCCACCGCCCATGTACAGTAGCAGTGGTCCAAACATTAGCACATCTTCCAATTCTGCCTTCTCGGTGCCTCCAGGTCTTAGCTCGAAGTTACCCATCATTAGGCCACCGATTGAGATGGGCCTATCTCCTGGTGGATTAGTGCCCAATCTCATACCACCTTTACCTCATGCACCACACCCTTCTCATTCTCACCAACCACCACCATCACCACATGGGCTCAATCTGATGGCGTCAGTACGTCCTTCAGTGCCTCCACTTTCGCACCCAGGCGCACCAATAATGCCATCACAGGCAGCCCCAATGAGCCAGCCACAGCACCAACATCCTCATGATCCAACGCACGATGTACCGCCCGATCTTCTAGCCAAAGGTTGGCGGAAGTTTTGGAGTCGTCGTGAAGGTCGTTACTACTACTACAATAAGAATACTCAACAATCAGAGTGGGATCTACCCAAGTTGGTGGGTAATTTGTCCGATCCGTTGGGCATTCAATCAGGCCATCCTCCTCCTATGATGCCTCACAGCTATGGTCCTCCTCCACCTCATCAACAAACTCAACCACCTACGCCAACCGATCCAAACAGTCCTCCAGTGAACTTCCCACCACCCCCACCGTTGGCTTCGGCTGATCCACAAGCGACCATGTACCCAGTCTTGAGCTCACTCATGCCACCGCATTGGCTGACAACACATCCGAACGCCAACGTTAACGGCGAGAAACGCTACATTGGTCCTTATGACTTGGACATTGATTCGAACTGTTGCTTCTACGAAGGTCCCGTCTTTTCATACTTTCATGCCCATCCTGATACGGAAACATTACGTTGCGATTTGTTAACTAAATTGCGACAAACTTATTACGACATGTGTCGTGCTCGGCAGTCGATTGAAGCACCCAAAGATTCATTCAGCCGGTGGATAATTGAACGTAAAGTTACCGACAAAGGCTGGGATACGTTGATTCCTTCCGATTGTCCTACTGAAACGTCTCGCATGCTCTACAATGAAATAATGCGAGATATTCCAGTCAAATTAATCAAACCTGACTACTGTGGACAGGCGAGGAAACAACTTTCAAAATATGCTGAAGCGGCCAAAAATATAATCAAAGCATCGAGCGTCTCCTTGAGCAGTCGGAAAATTGTTTTATGGAATGTGGAAGAGGCTTTCGAATGGATTAGGCGAACGATGAATGCCACTTTGGAAGATTATGTCGAACGGCTTGAACACTTAAAAAGACAATGCCAGGGGCATATCAATGAAGCAGCAAAAGGGGCTGTTGATTCGATGTGCGTCAAAATCTTTCAACTGTCTCAAGATGCCTCGAGGCGTGTTCGAGATATGAATGCAGAAATTTTCAAAAAGGAAGGCCTTCGGGGTAAGTTAATGTGTGTGATATACTAACTAACGAATGACTTACTAACATTTGATACATTTTTTGCCATAGAACGAGCAAAGATACAATTTCCTCGGCAGAAAACACCATGCTACCCTGCCTATTTAATCAATCCTTGTCCAAAATTACCACCTGTGCAAATGATCCCCGACCCTTTAAAAGATTCAGTCTTTATTCGTTACAAGAATGGTGAACTAATAAAAGTCAATCGATGTCATTGGACTAAATTGGAGGGTCTCTATCATTATGCCTGTCGTGATGATTTAAAGTATGTTTGGTTCGTACAAAGAGCTTGGTGTCTTCTCAAACGTTATCAGGTTCGTAATCAATTGATTCATTATTTGATCTTTGCCCCTAACCATTTACTTTAATCTAAAGACATTCTACACTCAAACCGATGGACTAACTTTACAAGATTCATTACCTCTGTCGGTATTCATAACATTAAATAAGCATTTTGGTGTTACTTTTGAATGTTTCTCTTCACCTTTAAATTGTTTTTTTCGGCAATATTGTTCAATCTTTCCAGACACGGATGGTTATTTCGGCTCGAATGGGTATAAACTATTGAAATATCTAATTTTTACATGTTTAATTGAATCTTCTAATGGAATCTATTTCTCACCCATAGTCCAATACTAAGTTTCTATCCTTGCACCGGCTCGTTTCAGGCCTTCCCACCTGATTGTGAGGATCTCATAGATGCGAGCATAACTCATTTTGAGAAATTGCTAGAAAATACAATCGAGCCAATGTCATTCATTATTTTCATCCAAGAATGGCCAGACACATCAGAACGAATCATCAATCGTCTTGAATCGAATCGTTTCAAACGTGAACACCTGAAGATATCGGCTATGGAGTATGAACTACGCCATGGCTTTCAGTACCTTTATCCAATGCTCGAGCCTATAGTGTATCGAAAATCTTCATTGAACATGTTGATCTACTTTTTACAAAACGATGCCGGCTTCCTTAAATGGGGCCCAACACCAGAACGTTTAGAGGAGCTGGTTGAGTCCTTTCAAATTGGACGCGACAAAGAGGTAAGACATGTAGAGTGTTCATTGTGGAACATTTGTTTATACATATATTTTTGTTTTGGTATATATAGCTTCCACTGCGGTCTCCGCCTCCAACACCTGGAAATCAAAAAATGGAAAGCGGCGAACTTAGGTTGAATCCTGGTGAGTTTTTATCCTTTATTCTATTTCTCTTCTCTTTTACTCAAATACACCCAAATGCAGCCTAAACGGGCGCTTCCCTTCATTTTATCTTTATAGCTTCTTTATTAAGTTACATTCTAATTTTCTTTTTATTTTTAAACATTTCTTTGCTTTAAACTATTGAAGAGGGTGATGCAAAAGAATCATGCTGAAACTGGTGTCATCTGGTCTTTGGTTTTTATCAAATTGTTGTTTATTTGTCATCTTTTATTTTGTTCACCTTTGTAACTATCATCCTCATCGATTTCTTTCTTTCTTATTATTCTTCTTATTCTTCATTTTCTTATTCTTCTTCACCTGTTTCCTTGTTTCTTTTGTTTTACAAATCGATTTTGTAAATTACCTCTTATTTTTATCATAATTTTTATTAAGTTCTGAATTGGTTAGAGAGCCAATGTAAAAAAAAATAAATTTACGCCAAGTCTACAAAGAAAACACACACACACACACACCTCACCTCCTCATCCTCACCTCAAACCCTATACACAATACAAACACATCGACATCACCTTTTCATATTGACTTTTTTATTTTTTTTTCTCTCTCTCTCTCTCTCTCAGTCTCGGTATGTTATTCATCTGAATTGCAGTTTTGTTTTTCTTTCATTTTTTTAAATAAAGAAATTTTTATTTTGTTTGTGTTTGGAAAAAGTACAGGCGAAAAGAAAAAGAAAAGGATTCAAAAATAAAATAGAGGAGGAGTTGGTCTACACAGTGTCTTGTTCTTTCATTTCACATTATCTCATCTCGTACGATTTCATTTTATATAAATCAATATAAACTTGTATATATTGTTCTCCTCCCAAGGCTCTTCTTGTTGGAAAGGAAAAATCCATAATTCCGGGGATGGTCCCAAGAGGGAGGGGGCAAGAGAGAGAGAGAGAGAGAGAGAGAGAGAGAGAGATACACCATTTGCTTACAAGAAATGAAATGTTTTTTAATGTATAAATATAGAATAAATAGACACACACACTAAGGGTAACAGGAGGTGATGTGCTGCTCCCTTCTCAACTTTTCCTTGGCTTAGTTCAATGACGTTAAGTCAAGAACTTGTTGGGTTATAACGTTTAATCATTAAAGGGAAGACATTGCCGATCAGATCATATTGAAGTAGCTACTTATTGTTTTGGTACATTTGTTCGATATATTTGTTTCGTGACTTGAATCAACTTTCTTAAGAGCGAGAGAGAGAGAGAAAAAAAGAGAAGAAATGAGAGGGATCGGTTCGGTTTAAATCGACCTGAGAACTCGTCTCGTCTTCTTCTTTTTTCAGTACAATTTAAACGACACCTAATATGACTAGTCTGTGTGTAACTCAAGATTTTAAATTCATAGCTCTCTTCTCTTTAATTTATAACTTTGTCTCAAGTCAAAAAGAAGAGAGAGAGAGAGAGAGAGATGGGGAGTAGGGGTGACAAAAGGAATGGAGAGAAGGAATATACGTCCGGTAGTTTGATGACTTACTTGGCGACTGCGTGCGCCTCGTGGTCACACAAACACACATCAAACAGCATACGATTGTCTTTAGATTTGGTGGTACGCCTTCTGCAATTTTATTATAAATTAACTATGTTTCTCTTGCTACTCTCGTTTAAGTTTGGTTTGCAAAGTAGCTACAGAAACAGAAAGAGGAGAGAGAATAAAGTGCTGAGGTAGAGTAAGCAGTGAGAGAGAGAGAGAGAGAGAGAGAGAGAGAGAGAGAGAGAGAGAGAGACTTTAACGAAAAATAGAGAATCGCACTGAACTATTGAAGCCAGTCTTTTCATTTTCTTTCTCTTTCTCTCTCAAATATTCTATTGCCTCTTTCTAGGCGCCTGTACCAGAAAGACTGTTTATACCTTCTTTCCTCTCCCTTTCTCTCTTTCTCTCTCACACATTTTTCTCTTTCACTAACCAAACTAAAAATAATAGAAGAATCAACACACCAGCACAGACGGCCCGCGATATACAGACAGCGGAGAGACACACTTTGGAACACACTTCCCTTTCACTCTCTTATTATTAAGTGCCTGCTTTCCTTGTCGTCATCGTCGTCGTCTTGAAAGAAAGTACTTGTCCGCTTGGAATAATAAATTATTTTAAATTAGCTTAATTCACTACAATGGGACTGACGACTACTACAACGAAGAATACTATGAAAAGCAAACAGAATGAGTCAAGTATAGTGCTCTGCTGTGATGACAACCGAAGTTGAGGATGAGAGAGAGAGAGAGAGAGGAAGAAAGAAAAAAGAAAGACAATCAAAGTGAGGTGAGTATGTCTCTTTCTCCCTTTCTTACTCTCTCTCCCTTTCTTACTCTCTCTCCTACCTACTTGTGTGAAGCAAAATAATAGACACTAATTCACTCGATGATCAACCGACCATCACGAAGCAGCCATTCCCTTTTTGATATTATCTCAATTCATATCTCTCTCTCTCTTTCTCTCTCTCTCTCTCTTTCTCTTTACTTCTTTCACTCTCTTATGGCTTACTGTTATTGTCTCTTATGGCTCATTGATAAACCCAAAGGGAAGGCACAACACTCAACTGTTGTACGTTCCTGTTGTTGTGTTATTTTCATCACTTTTTTCTTTTCCCCTATATACCTATTTCAACATAAATAACAGCATCATCATCATCATCTTCTTCTTCAACATCAGCAGCAACGGTACCCTTTCTCATATCTAATATGAAGTAATCCTCGCAATTGTTTTTTTTTGTTTTTATTTTATATATAATTTGGTTGTGTTCACTTAATTTAATTTTTTTGAGTTTTTTCTGACTGTTTTCTTTTCGTTTTCTTTTTTTGTCATTTGAAAAGCAAGATTTTTATTTATTTATGAATTTTATTATAAAATATTTTGCTTTATTTGGTTTCAATTTATTTCACAAAAATGTTTCATCATACTCAAACATGTGGTAAATCAGCTAAAAAGAATCGTGAGTCAGTAGTGGGCGGTTAGTCCAATGGAAAATTGCCAAAGAAATCCTTCTCAAGTATAATCAAATTTATCAGCCAAATTTATTCGATATATATATATATCGAAATGATAGCAAAGTTTGCAAGGACGGTGTCAGTGTGCCTAAGTTGTGTTCGATGGCCGCAATGGTATAACCATCATTGGCGGTTAATTCTTTCATCAACATCGATATCGTCGAAAACATCATCGATTGCGGTAACACCATCACCAATAACAACAACAGCAGCAACGCCGACAGCATCATCAACACCATCAGCAACAGCAGTGTCATTAAAATCGTCATCATTAGAAGTGGTAATATTATCTCAGAATGAAGAAGTCTGCCCCCATCGAATGAATACCTCATCATTAACGTTACCTTCCACTTATTCATTTTATCATTTTGTTCTTTGGCTATCTTTTCTCTTCTTTTCACTGCAATTGGCTCGGTCGCAATCAGGTTTGCTTGCATTTTTTTTTCTTTCTATTACCCTTTTCCCAAAACATATACACATTTCTCTCATCCCCTCTCACTTTCTTTCTTTCTTACTTTTTTTCTCTGTTTTTATTTTTCTTCCCTTTCTTCTATTGTATTTTTTTGTGTATAACTTTCAAGTCACTTAGGCAATAATATCCATTAGGACAACTTTTTTTTATAGAAAATGGAAATATATATGTATATATATAATAAGAAGCAAATCATCTTAATCATCAAATATTGTAAAATCTATTTAAGGGGAAACAAAATGTGAGACAACGGTAAAGATATGCTGAATTAGATAAACGAGCTTTACTGTCTCTTTGTCTGTCTTCCTACTTTATTAGTTTGATGATGATGGTAGGGTAGCAAACAATTTTCATTCATTTTATTTGTTATTAGTTGATGCAAAAAGTGCAAATTGATTATAGGGATAAAGCCATCAACATAAATAGCAACAGCAATGCTATCATTTCCTTTGAAGCAAACGTCAGTAGGGGCAGCAATATCACTACCACAATCTTTAACAGCAACAGCGGTTGGCTTTCCTGTAAAACATTAATTTTTTTTTCTTTTCATTCTTGCCTGTCTATTTCCTTTCGTTAGTGTTTCCCTTTTATTTTGCTCGTCTTT
>CAJUYD010000311.1:0-7500 GCA_910591665.1 Ectemnius continuus
TTCGAACATTCAACAAGATGGCGATAGTGAGAAGAAGGCGCCGAAAATATTCAATGAAGAAGGTAAGCTTTTTATTTTCTGTAATAAGATTTGTGTTTACTTAACAAATTGTCTTTAAATCTTTAAATTTGTAGGTGACCTAGTCTTCTCCAAATTCGATCTGACTTCTCATAATGATAGTATCAATTCAAAGATGAATAGCCCAGTCAAGAAGAAGAAGAATTTGAAAGTATTATTTGAAAAGGCTAAAAAAGATGAAAAAAGGATATCCAAACTTGAAAAAATTGATGTCGATGCGGCACATAAGCTTAAAGAGAAGAAAATATGGCAGAATGTTCTCAACAAAAGCGAAGGTAATAAAGTACACGATAATCCAAAGCTGTTGGAGAAGAAGATTAAACGAAAAATGAAATCAAAGGTTAAAAGTAGCAAAGTTTGGAAGGAAAGAAAGACTAAGGTTGAAGTGAGCAAAAATAAGAAACAAGAAAAACGTGAACGAAATCTAAATAAAAGGAAGGAGATGAAGAAAAGTAAGAAGATTAAATTGTTAAAGAAGAAGGGTAGAATACTTCAATAGATTTTATCATCGACTCATTGGACATTCTTTTTTTTTATTTTCATTTTTTTTTATTATTTTAATTTTATTTTATTCTTGTTTAATTTGCTTCGAATAATAATGAAATAAATAAATAGAGAACAAAGTTTAACAATATCTTTTTAGCTTCAGTATATACTGAAACACTGAAAATGTCCATTATGAATATAATCATCTTTGTTTATTATTTTATCACAGATCAAAAAAAAAATTACAATAATTACGAGAAAAGAAAACAGAAAAGAAAGGTTATTCAAGACAACAACAAATGTTGTCTTTTTTGTTTCAAAAGATAGGTTCCAAACAAAACAAGACTACCGAAGAAGATTGTTCCAATCACCACCGGTATTCCAAGTAGAAGGGTGGGTGATACCTTAGGGAATAATGATGGAATAATATGATCTTTATTTAACATCGGTACCAAGATGATCCATAGATTATAATAGACGATGAAGACTAATGCTATAACAAGCATTAGTATTCCTATTATTTGATCATGACCCTAAAAGAATTGTAGGAAAATGGATATATTTATTATTGTTTACGATAAGAAATATATTCTAATCATACCGCAAGTTCAAGCAACATCTTCATTCAAAGGGAAAACAAAAGTACAATAAAATGGCCCAAACTATTGATGGATAATGGAAGATAAATGCCATGAGAGTATAATAATAATGAGCCCGTCAAGCATTGGTTATAAAAGCTAAACATTGAGAAATTAAACTAAATCAAACTTCAACAGTAAGTTATAGCACTCTCTCTCTCCCTACTATCGATTCTATCGATTAAGCGTTCATTACTTTTATTATATTTAAACAAAAAAAAGAGAGAGAATTTTATTTCATTTGAATTTACAAACTAACAAAAACAAAAACAAAAACAAATTCAAATACTTTGGCCCGTTTTAAGTTTTATAATTGTTGTTAAATGGGAATATTCCGAAAAGAAAAGATTACGAAAATCAATATCGGACGATGATTGAAGAAATGTTAAAAGATATTCGGTAAACATTTCATTACCATAGGAGCAATAATCGAATTGTGCCAGAAATTCAATGAAACTAAATTATTTAAAGAAAATAAAAACAATTTAAGATTATTTTTATTGTAATTGAAAAACCAAACAAAATAAACTTACAAATTATTAATTCCTTTATCATTGGAAATTGTTGTCGTCTTGGAAAATTTCATTGGTCTTAATTTGTTCAATAATCGTTTCAATAATGTTTCAACATCTTTGTTGAAAAAATAATCTTCATTAATTAAAAATATTGATGAAATCGATACAAAGATAGCATCATTAGTCAGCTCCATTTTGATTAATAGATATTTAAAATGCTTAATTATTAATTCAATGAATTCTAACGATGCAATCACTTCATTCAATTGAATCATTTCATCATTTGTTTTCGCCTTCTTAACGATTGGATCAAAGATCCAATATTTGGTATTCAAATTTGAATATTTACGATAAACTGATTGATAATCTTTAAATCTAGTTTGATCAATAGTTGAATCGAATGAATGATAAAGATGATAAGAGAATAGAATATTCTCTATCATCGATTCTTTAAGGGGCTTGATGTTCACTTTATAAATAAGCAAAGCCAATGAAAGCATTGTTGAAACGATCAATTCTGTTGCTTCAAGGTAACCATCTTTGATCAATTTATGAAAGAATAAACATATATCTGTGGCTAAATTAATTTCAAACAAATCAAAGATACATGTTGAATTGAATGGATTAGACATTATCGTAATGATTTGATTAATATAGCTGTTTAAATTTTGTATCAATTCCATTTTTATATTAATACTTGCTAGATTAACATTATCCAGTAATCGAATCAATGCATGCAAAAATAGAATTGGTGATTCTCGATTGAAGAATGGAATATAATTAAAATTTTTAAAATAATAGATCGAACCAAATGATGGTAGATTGGATGAGTCACCACATTTATCATTAATCATTCTACGTTGAACATTGAAGTTTGAATTCTCCAAGCATTGATGAAACAATTTTTGAACGAATTGAACATTCTCGTTGAGTAATTTATCAAAAATTAATTTAATAAAGTCAATCTTTGAATAATCGAATTGAAATATAAAGTTGATCATTGTTAGGAAACAAAGGCTTAGATCAAAATTTGGAATCTCATTTTGATTGTGAAAGATTGTAATGAATTTATTTGCAATCGAATATATTAGATCGTATAATGTTTTAATCAATTCTTCATCACATTGAAGCTGTTTCAGATTTCGTTGAATCAATGTAATTATATACGAAGCATATTGATAATCGAATAAATTGGAATCTACATCCAGCAATCGACAATACTGTAGCTGCTTTAAGATGACGGGAAATATCTCCACAAAGGTTAGATGTAGACTGTTAATCAATCGATGATTGACTTCAACAAAATTCAAAAGGCATAGCCATAACCTTTGAGATTCGATTATTATCTTCATTATTATCGTCTTCTTAGCATCTGATTCAAGATTGGTAGGATCGAGTAATAAACATTTCTTCAATGCATCAATTAAAGAATAATTTGAGAATAAATCCAATAAACGTCGAAGTGACATCGATTGATTGGATCCTTTAAATGAAGATAGACAAATACGAAACAATTTAAATAGTTTGGCATGGACAATAGTGTAATCATTTAGATTTGTTTCATTTGTGAACATTATTGATGGTAAAACTTTAAGCATTTGGCTTGAGCCAAAAATGAATGAACATGCTCTTGTTGAATGACGAGCTATGCGAATAAGAATATCGAGTACGTCTTCAAGCAGGCTCGAATCACCGACAGAGTTGGTCATCAAATAAGCAAGCCGTTGAAGTATGGACGTTCTTTGAAGAAGGCAATCAATAATGTCATACAACGCCCATTGTTCATCAGTTATTGTTTCATTAAAGTCAATCTCAGGATCGAGCAATGGTGATAAGCTTAAATGACTTCGGAAAAGATTTTGAAAAAAATGTTCAAATAACAAAAAACCTCGATCAAGGAAAAGCTCATCGTAGATGATATTACAAAGAATTATCTTCAAAGTGTGCAAAGCTGATTTCCATACACTTGGATTATTATCATCCAAACATGTTCGAACAACCAAAACAAGTACAGTATCCTTTAAAAGATATTCCACAAGATTTTTGTTGAACATTGAATCATAATAACCCGAATAAGCTTTGGTGATGATACGTTGTAATGTTTTCAATGCCAACTGTTTTTGGGATGGATAAGAACTTTGTAGATAAAGAAATAATTCATTTATATTATAACCTGGACGATCTTGTTCCTCACCATGATGATGAAGACCATAATGTACATCAATGTCATTTCCTTTCGTTTCATCGATCAACTCACCCTCGAAATCGAATCGTGCCGAAAGATCATTGGATAAATTATTGGCGTTAGCAATAGTTTTGGATATATCACCAATCCAATTAAGCTTTTCATGTTCAACAACTTCCATGTGTAAATAATCTTTGGACTTAATCTCCTGAATAGAAAGTGGTATTTTACTTTCAACCTCTTTCTTCTTGTCATCATTTACTTTGAATGACATCTCAACATCAGTTTTAGATTTAATTTCCTCATTTCGATATGGAAATTGTTTACTTTTTAAGAAGGCAACTGTCTTTGGTGTTAACGATTTAAATATCGTCTGGCGTAGTTGTTCAATTTTTTCCTTATCCATACTTTCAATCAGCTTTTGATTCTCCGTTTTAATTTTATCCATCTCCTGTTGCCAATTTTCACATCCTAATCCAGCACCAGTAATGATACTGAAAGTTGAATCAGTCTTCTCCACAATCTTTGAAGCATTAGCCTTTAAATATTTTTGAGCATATAAGCTACAACCACTTTTAAACGGTACCTGTAATTTCTCAGCAATAGGGAAGCCAGTAAAGTTATCATTATCTGATTGTGGCTGTAATGAATCTTCCTTATTAATCACTATATCTCGTTCAATAATTTTTGATTCATAATTGATTGAATCATGGTTATCATGAATTATTGTTTGAGATATTGCCGCCACGATTGGTGATTCCTCTTTTATTATTGTTTCATCATTTTTGTTTAAAAATTTGTTCTGTTGGCATAACAAATCGTCCTCATCTTCCTCAACATTAGGACGTTGTACAAACATTTTGATATATATAAAAAAGAACAATTAATCTTAATTAAAATAACAAAATTAGTTTCATTTGTTTGAATTGTTGAAAAAGAATTGCTAGCAATGCAAACCAAATCGAAAGCATTCAAAACAAAAAAGAGGTCCATTCATAAATGACGGGCGCTAATAAAGAAGACAGTTAGTTCCAGTTAGAATGTTATGTCGCAGGTGGCTCTATCGTAGTTTAGCCTGCCATCGATCCTATCATCATCATGATCATCACTCTTTCATGACCACTTTTCCTATTGATTTAATGCAAACATTTTTTTTTGTTCAAAAAGTCGACATTTTAATTTTTGACTAGATTAAAAAAAATATATATATATTTATATAAATAATTACATTCATATTGTTCAAGGATATTAACATAATATCGTTTAGTCATTTAGATTTAACTTTTAAGATAATAATCTCCATCAAGAAATGAATAATGAATCACCGATGTTAAACATTAAGATATTAAAAGGTATAAAATGACAAAAGTAAAATTAATTATCAATAAGTGGTGAGCTCCGTACCCCATGGTCGGTAGTGTTTCACTGAATTCTGTCCATTGGAAGAAACATTATTGCTGCTTGCCGGCATCATAGGCGTCATATATGTTGGGGCAGGTGGGAAATAAGTTCCAGCTGGATATGAATAAGAATATGACGCTGCCGATGTTGAAGGTGATATTGTGGAAGCTGGTGTATGACTGCTCGATGTAACGGATGAATAGCCACTCATTGGAAACGATGAAGATGATTTGGAACTATTCAATGGTGAATTACATGACATAGCTGAGGAAGTACCAGTCGATGAACTTATCATTGGATTATCAGTTAGCGGCTGCTGAGAATATGGAGCGTATGAATTTGTTGAGTAGCTACTATGATGTGAGGAAGTACCAATTGAATGAAGATTCATCGATTCACAATTGTTGATAGGCGTTGAATGGCCTGTATTGGCTTGATTATTTGAATTGGATGGTGTTGATATTGTCGATGTTTGTGAACTATTCGATGGGTACATTGGCGTTGTGAATAAGCTTGGATTCCAGCCAGTGTTTGATTTTAAACTAATCTCACGTTGTGTCGCATAACATTGAAGATGACTTATCAAACGAAGGCGTAATGGATCTTGTAAATCAAGCCCTTCGTGTACCACAAGATAACGAGCTATCTCGGCTGCACATTCACGGAAACCAATAATATGATAATCGGTGGCAAACTTTTGTGGATCGAAGGAAAATGCATCGAACCCTATAAAAAGAATAATAATGTATTAGTTAATGTTTTCCAAATCATTGATCAACAATGGTCATAAAGAATAGTTTGAAGAAGGGTATGTCTAAAATTGAATTGTTTACAACTGAAATTTAAAGATCTTACCTTTAGAATGCAACGTACGAAGATGATCAACAGTCAATTGTAATATTTCGGCCTTTTCCAGTTTAGCAGAGCCTTGCTTTTCGAATGCCGCCGGTACCAATCTCTTCAATTCGTGCAATGAATTATTGATTCGATCACGTCGTCGTTTTTCGATCATGCCTCTGCGCTTCTTTCGACTCATTAGATGGCAACTTCCATCTATTTGACTGTCGGACATAGGTAAGCTAAACAAGAAGAAGAAGACAAAAAAAACATATTTTAATTTAATTTAGTTTTTTTTTTGTTGTTGAAAAATATTCCATTGAATTGTCTCGATGAACAAACAAAGATTTAATCTATCGAACAGACCCATACTTGTCGGGCACAGTTGATGAAGGCAATGAACAAAGTGACGATAAAGAGCTTCCTGTCATACTTGTTGAAACAGACTTTGGCCACATGTCTATGCAGTAGCATTTATTATTTATTTTAATTTAGTATGATCTTAAGGAAGCGGTTATATGCAAACGTGCCTACTTATGTTTATGTGTGTGTGTGTGTGTGTTCGCGTGTGTGTGTGTTTATGCGTTCGTGTCTACTTAAAGTTGTAAAGATCAATTTGTCAAAACCTCGCGCCCAAGTATGCCAAACACACTCCAGATAATGTACTTGATGACACACTGGGCCAATCTTAAAGACAATGTGCTGACACAATTACAAACACACACACACACACACGCACACACACACACACATGCACACACACACACACAAAGACATGCAAAGCATACAAAAAAGAAGAAAAGAAAAGGAATAGCACAGAATCAAATCTCTATCTGGTCGTGTGTCCTCTATCATGTGTAACGTTGGTCTGTCTTGTGTGCCCGGAATTACTCCGTGATATCATTGGCCGGTCCAAGAAGCAAATAAAAGTGTAATATTACAGGGCAATCTTACTAACCTTTGTCTGGTTATATCCATATCATCATCAGTCGATTCATCGCTAACACAGCGTTTCCCTATGGCTGCCATTTTCGATGAGGAGGAGGAGGAAAGCGATGATTGTGGAGCATTCATATTTGGCGATTGAAAATGCAAAAGATGCGATGCGTAGGGGTGGGGATACATTTAGTCTCGATTTATGAGAGAACAATCGTTGGTGAATTATAATTTCCTTCTTTATACTTTGTCATAAAATGCTGTTCAACATAGTTAAGTTTTGTCGATATTCAAGTTTTTTTCTTCTTCAAAACTTTGGCCTCACAATCCACGTGCCTAGACGTCTGTCCTAGCTGACGTTGTAGAATCGAATGCCTACTAGCCCTCGTGCACTCGGTCTATAGTGTGCACGCGTACGGAAGTG
>CAJUYD010000312.1:0-11843 GCA_910591665.1 Ectemnius continuus
TTGGCAACATCAGCTGCCAACTTTTTTACTTCCTCTTCATAGTTTCGAATCCAACCTTTCTGATCTTCATCTAACTTTCGAAGCTGCTCAACGCGACCATCCAAATTCGATTGTTGAAATTCTTTTTGTGTCTCATCAAAGCGTTGTTCAAGATTTTTCAATTTATTCTCATCCATCTCATCCATACCATCTTAAACGTAGATGAGAAAGAGGTAATTTAAAATTTATAAGAATAGAGGGAAAAACAAAATTTAATATAACTTACCAAGGTGATGAAGAATTTTAGCAACAGTAACGGTAGCATTTTGAACCTTTTGGATAGCATCTTGGGCACTAGTTTTAGCAGTGTTTGCCAATTCCAAAGCATTTTGGACCAAATTTCCGTCTTCAATAGCTTTGTTTTCGACTGCCTTCATCTTATTGTCTGTTTGGCCAGCCTCTTCCAGCAAATTTTTGGCTCTGGAATTGAGATCTTTCACCTTTACCTTTGTTCGATTGGCTTCCTCTTTTATTTTCTTCGATTCAGTCGAGGCGTGCAATGCCTTATCTTCAGCCGCTTTAGCAATGTCTTTGGCACCGATGGCATCGGTAAGTGCCGTTTCAAGGGCATTCTTTGCATCGCCCGTTTTGGCAATCGCCTCATCAATGTTCCTTTCAATGCCATCCACCCGATTAAGTGCCTCATTGGCCTTATCTTTACTGTCCTTGACAGTCTGATCAAATTCTTTAAGCGTTTTCAATGTATTCTTAGCATCATTAAGAATGTTTTCACCTTTTTTGATTGCTTCCATTGTTTCATTGTGAGCTAAGTCTACGTCTGAGAGAAGACCATCAGCAATGTCTTGTTGACGTTCAAGGTCTTGAAACAAGTCCTGTGCTGATGAAAGTCGATCAGAAGACTTGGCAAGTAACTTTTGATGACTGCTCAAAATATCATCGGCATTTTTAGAAACTTCTCGAGCATTTTCAATTATGGCAATGGCTTCAGTTTTATAACGATTCGATTCAAGTTCGGGAACCTTCACATTACCAAGCTCTGAAAAAAGAGCCAATGATTCTTGTTCAGCCTTGGTGGCATCTCCGAGAACCTTTTCTGAAAGCTTCTGTGTCATCTGATATTGATCCTTTACTTCTGCCAATTTATCTTTCAATTTTTCCAGTTCTTCTCTATTGGCTCTCTGAGTGCTGATGGCATCCTTTGCTAGGCTAAAAGCCTTCTCCGATATGTTTCGAGCCAATTTAAATGTGTTTGTTATGTTCTCAGCTTCCTTTACATGATTATCGGCCAACAAACGTGATTCTTTAGAGATTTCAGTCATTCTATTCGATTTCTCACCATACTTTTGAGCTCTTGACTTGGCCTTTTCCAATGATCGTTTCCCATCTTTTTCAAGGTAAATACGAGCATTTTTCAAATCATTCTCAGCACTATTGGCAATTTCATTGGCGATGCTAATATTCTTCGCCCCATAGCCAATATTGAGGCTAATAAATTCAACTTGATTTGTTATTTTCTTTGTTGATTCTTGAACCTTTCGGATTCTTGATTTGATTTGTTCGAGCTGGAAGATAAGCGAACCATCGGCACCTTGTAAATCTTTAGCTTCTTGAAGGAGTTGATTAACAGTTTCAATCACCTCGTTCAATTGATTTTCAAAGTTAAAGTCTTGGACGACCAATGGACTTTGTTCAATTTCGTTAAGTAGATTTTTCAATTCGTTCACCTTGATACGATGTAAGGAGACGGCTTCTTGGATGAGCGTATAGCATGGTGGACAATCGATACAACCAGCTTCTTTATTATATTTATTCTCCTTACAATATTGACATTGACGACCTTCAACATTTTGTCGACATTTGCATTGTCCAGTGATTAGATCGCATTGTGAATCCAATGTTCCAATAGGATCGCAGTCACATTTCTTACAGCCTTCATCACTGAATCCATAATGAGCGGGTGCACATTGGTCACATTTCTTCCCGATGACGCCTGGCCGACAATTACATTGACCAGTTCGATCATCGCAAAGCTGATTGATTGATCCTGTTGGATCACAGTTGCAAGCCTTGCAGCCATTATTCGAGGTAAGATCATAATAGCCATCGATACAGGAATTACATTGTCTACCACCAACGTTCGGTTTGCATTTACATTGTCCGCTGACTGCATTGCAGGTAAAATTAGATAGAAAATTTTTCAGATAGCCAGCTCGTCTCGCCTGCTCGAAATCGAATTGAGACTCATCGGGATAAGTACCAAACGAATTACATCCACATGCTTTGCAATCACCCTTAGGCAAGTCTAAGGCCGAACCATAATAGCCTGGTAAACATTTTTCACAATTATCGCCCCAAGTGCTGAAGATGCATTTTAGACAACGTCCGGTAAAGGCATCACAATTACCGATGGCATTAGTATCAATGTTACTGCTACATTTACATTTTTCACACTGATCATCCTTCATGACATATCCATCGACACATTGGTCACAGAGGAGACCTATAATTAAAATGTTAGTACAATAATTCTAATCTTCCAATTCTAATCTCTTAATAATGTTAATAATAATAATAATAATAATAGAATGATAGCGAAAATAGATCCATATAGATCCTATAAATACCTCCATATCCTTCTGGACAATAAAGACAAGCAAGACTCTCATCGGGTAATATAGTACACTCTCCCTGATTAGGACATGGACATCGCTGACAATCATCAGTTGTTCCATTGAGAGCGTTACCATAAAAACCCGGTGCACATTGATCGCAATTATCCCCGGCAGTGTTATGATTACAAATGCATCGACCTTTGACATTTGTTTTAGAATTTGCAACCATTACCAAGTTAGTTTTCCCCATAAATTGTTTAGTTTGTTTTAAATCAGTGTTTAAGTAGGCAAGAATAGAAATAAATAAAATATCCCCACCCCATAAAGATACACCCCACCCCAAATACCAAATAGAATAGAAAGATCCCAAGTAATGAAAAGAATAAAGTGAAAATAAAGTTAGTATTTAAAGGAAGGAAGTTTGGAGATTGTGTTCCTAAAACAATATAATTTAAAACAGACACTTACCTGAGTCAGCATCACAATATTCACCATGTTTGTTACATTCACAAGGAACACATCGAGCAAATTTACCACCTCTGGGTGGATCATGTTTGTAACCAGGTGCACAGGAATCACAATGCTGTCCATCATAGCCTTCTGGACATTTGCATGTTTCAATCCAGCTGGCACGTTCATACTCACCCTGACTTTGAACTGCCGTCTCCATTGTAAAATCATCAAGATTTCCAGTACCCGAAGGGGTATAAGTAGTTCTAATCTTGATAGCTGTAATGTTCGATAGAAGGGATATAAAATCTTTGGTATCTAACTTTGGCGCCCAGCCGTAAGCAAGATCTTCATTAAGTTTAAAATTATAATAATTCTTTTGAGTGGAAGGTATTAGATTTTCTTGGCCAAATATTGGTAATGATATATGTATTCCATTTCCTTCAATGACAATGTCATCAATAGTGGCCATAGGATTATCCCCATTGATCTGCAAGGAGAAGCTAATGTTTCTATTATAAGCATATTTCTTATCACCTAGATATTTATCCGGTGCATAGAAATAAACAGGATTATCCTGATAAACTGAGGTGGCGCCAATGTTACGTCCTATGGTATTGAATTGTATCTGTACTGGATTTCCTTGCGAATCTTTAGCTATCCAACGTTCTGTATCACGATTGAATGTACTCTCGAGGCGAAGTACCGAATAGCCTGGTGTGCTAGTGCATACACTCGAATGACCATAGCAGAAGCATGGAACGCAGCCAAGTTCATTATTCCATTGGAGGTCAAAGAAGCCTGGCTTACATTTGTCACATTTATCCCCTTCGATGTTCTTTTTACACAAACATTTTCCCGTCTTGTCACAGGAAGCCACATTGTACATGCTACCAGCTGCATTACAGCCACATGGACTAGAATTAATAAATGAAAGGCAATGAATGGTGATTTGGTAAAACAAAGGAAGATATTATTTACCGACAGCCAGTATGGCTGAAATCAAAATAGTTGGCCGCACATCGATCGCATCGTTTACCTTCCACACCATTCTTACAGATACATTGTCCATTTCCATTGCATTGCAGATTAATCGATCCTAAATGAATATTAGACATTAATATAAATATATAATTATTTGTTTCGAAAATTAAGCAAACCTATAGGATCACATTCACACGCCACACATTTGTTGATATCGGTGTCAAGGTAATAATTTTCTTTACATCGTTCACAGTTTGGTCCATCAGTATTGTCAGCACAATCGAGACAATGTCCACCATGGCCGGTCTTCCTCCATAGGGCTTCGTCAAAGATGCATTTATTCGATTTGCCATTACAGTTGCAAGCTGTTTGGGAATAATAATAATAATAACAAAAATAAAATTTTTTTTTAAGTTGTTAAAATATTTGAAAACAACATAGACATAAATCAAGGGAAAACAAATCAAATGAATTACATTGAGGTGAAGATTCCCAGCCAGTGTTAATAGCTGGCGAATAATAATAACTCCAAACCAAACCAATCTCACTCAAAATGAGCAAAAAGGAAATACGAACACAAAAAGACATTAACATTATCACTAAATACTTTGTCAATGATGAACACAATCAGGTGTGATTAAATTTAAAGAAAGGAAAAGAACCAATTATAATTGAAAAAGGTTAAATTAGAAAGAAAATGTTAATAATTCTAGAATCGGCTACAAGAATTATTGAAACATTCTTGCCATCGTAGCAAATTGAACTAAGGTGTGTGTATATATGTTTGTATAGGTGTATGCTATCGTTCATGCTTCAAGGTAGAAGCTAGCTTCGATATGTTTAATCTTGTAGGTTACTTGTGCAAAACTATGCGAAAGTGCGTAGGCGAGACACAGGGAATAAGGGGACGCCGACACGATACCTTACATAGTCAATAGTGCGTGGGGCATCTCGCTTAGTCCACCACCGTCAATCTACAATACCTCTCTTTCTCTCTCTCTCTCTCTCTCTCTCTCTCTCTCTCTCTCTCTCTCTTTTCCTCTATCTTGTTTCTCTTTCTCTACCTTTTCTATTTCTTTTTCTTGAATCTCCTCTTTTAGAAAATATTCGATTTAATGCACATCTGTTGTCCCTATGCAATGAAGATGCTAATCTATTTGTTTCAAGCGATTATTTAGGAAGGAGAAGAAGAAGAAGAAGAAGAGAAAGAAGAAAAAAGAAAAAGAAAGAAGAAAGATGATGACGAGAAGGAGGATGAGGATGAAAAATGGAAAAAAGAAGAAGAAGAAGAAGAACCAACAAAACAACTTACGTTGGCAAGCATAAGCATTTTTAACGGTGGCTCGTCTCCATGGTTGATCATTGTAGAATGGAAGACACTTTTCACAATCGACTCCGGTAGTGTTATGCTCACAACGGCAAACCATTCGACGTCTTGGATCGCCTTGAATATGATCACATCGATTGGCGTGTCCATTACATTTACATCTAAGTTAAAAAAGATTCAATAGTTGATTGATTAATTAAAACAAATAAAATTTGCAATAACAATAGCCGTACATTCCACCAACGGAGAAATCGGAGATGGCATAATAGTAGGATCGTAACACCTGCTCATCACGGAAGATCTCATCACCAAATGTGTTCATATTATCCAATGAAATTCGAATGTCGGTGGCTGTTACGAATTCCTTTGGAAACAATAATAAATTTAAAACAATTCTTTTTTATTAAAGTTGGACAACAGAATTTACCTGTAACTTTTCATTATGTTCGAAATTAGTATAATTAGGTCTACCCTCAAGCGTGGTAAAGACGACATTACCACCAGTAAGAGGTGAGATATCGCTAAACTCTTTAGTACACATCGGTTGTCGGTCATCAGTGATCCTATTAAGGTAGCTTCGATCCGTTAAATTATATGTCTCATAACAATGTGAACTATAATATTGAAAAGGCACCCAGGGTCCGTCTTCAGTAGTACGTTTGTAAATAGCAAAACTTTCAGCTCGAGGTGATTGAAAACGAAGTCGAACATAAGTGATTTCAAACGCTTTCCCAAGATGTAATGTAATGTTGATCTGTTGAGGCCATTTGCCTTCATAGAGCGATTCACTTTGCCACCAAGTAAGCTGATTATGATCGTTGGAATCGATCATATGCTCCGGTGGATGGGCATAGGCAGGTACCCGGGCATCGCATATTTCACAAGTTTTTTTAGTCGAACCAGATGCCCCCGTTTGAACACAGTATTGTGTAGCACCATGTTGGCCACACGTGTTCGTCGCCTCTACAGGAGCATTATAGGCAGCGTTCACAAATTCTGGCGTACAACGAGTTGGCCGATTGTATCGATCATGACAAGGAGCTGGTGCTTGTTCCGGACCATATCGTTGATTGACTGGTTCATTACCGTATTGTTGTCGGGTATTGGCTCGATTTAATTGTTGAAGGTAATTCGGTTGTCGATTATAGAGGTCATAATAGGCACTGTTGGTAGCTGAATTTCGTTTATAATTACAGCTCACTGAGCTGAGCCCAGCCAAAAAACTGAGCAAAAAAAATAAGGTGAAGGAGAACCGTTTTAAAAGCATCTTCTTTGTAATTAATTTATTATTTAGTTGTAGATGGTTGAGATTCATGAAGGCAATGTTGTTTGGTCGATAAGCATAATGATTAGGTGGTAACGAATGAAAGATGATAAAATGTTGGCTAAATGGTTTAAAGAATCAATTAGATACCAATACTTCCAAAACAGTGTCATCGATCGATTGACTTTTCCAAAGGAAGGAAGGAAGGAAAGAAGGAAGGGTACCTATCGGCAGTTTATTTAATCGAATCGATTGAAGACACTAAAAAAAAAGAAAAGGCAAAAAAGCTCCCTTAGCAGAGCTAATGGCCTTTCTCCATTAAAATTATCATTCAATCACAATATCACTACTAGTCCCTAATCTTACTAGCACAATGAAGAACGCTTCTCTTGAATGATTTCTCAATAGTTCATTTCAAATGGGTGTGAAATGATATGGATATTACTGTTCAATGTCTACATATACCAAGAAAAGCAAATGATTCAAACTTAATTCAATTCAAATATATACATTTATTTTTTTGTTTTATAACCACTTTTTGATCGGCTGTTATTGATGATATCAATAGGTTAGTTTTAAAGGGATACCGCTTTTAGGGAACAATTCGTTCATAAGAAAAGATTCATAAATGACAAGGCGAACGTTAGATTAAACACAAACATTATACACACACACACACACACACACAAACACATTGAACATCCACACCCACCGTGTGAAGAAGGAAGAAGGAAAATAATTGACCGGGAGAAATTTTGCCAACACTTTTTTTTATTGTTGGCTGGGATGGCTGGCTGGCTGGCTGGGCTGGGATGGGATGGGATGGCTGCTAATAATATTCTTATAAGAACATTGTGTAAACAAATTCGTCTTTGATTGCTGCTGAGGAGGTGGTGACGACGGTCTACGGTGGTGGTTGTGCTAGAGGATATAGTATTCGATTCTTTCTCTCTGTCTCTGTCTCTGTCTCTGTCTCTGTCTCTCTCTTTCTTTCTCTCTCTCTCTCTCTCTCTCTCTCTCTCTCTCTCTCTCTCTCTCTCTCTCTCTCTCTCTCTCTCTCTCTCTCTCTCTCTCTCTCTCTCTCTCTTCTATCTTTTCATTCAACAACTAGCCAGAAAAAAAACTATAGCCTTAACACGATTCATTCATTCGTTTTGGGTTGCTGTTCACTCTTCATGAATCTCCTCACACTTTCGCGTTAAAGCTCAGGACGAGTGAGTCTGACTTAGTCTGGAGACTATTAGGTTTCATCCACCCCAACACACTCTTCTTTTCTTTCATTAAAGTTTTAGTCTTCTTCATCATCATCATCATCATCATCTTCTTCTTCATCTTCACCACCACCACCACATCATCATTTTAGTTACTATCCATACCAGAAAAGCATTAACATTGGCCATAAGTTAAAGTTATAAGTGAATGAAATTAAACATTTGTTAATAATAAATAGTAAGAAAGAACCGACCAACAAGCTAAAACCGATCGACCGACCGACCGACCAGCCGACCAACAAAATCAACCAGCCTATGTTTTAAGTACAGCTAATTGATAATGAAATGCCATAGCTCAAGTCAGAATGTGTTTGATGGTTGATAGTATTCGAACTATGATAAGACATTTTTGCCTGAAATGAAGCATAAGATCGATAAGCAATGTCACTTAAAATAAGACAGCCCAACTTTGCGCGTAAAACAACAAAAAAGAAAGTAGAAGAAAATGAGAGAGAAAGAGAGAAAGACATATGGACTAAGTTAAGGCAATATGGTTGGCTGTGCCACATCGCTCACAAAAAAAAAGAGAGCTATCCTTTCTTCTAAATGATCACCACCCTCCAGTGGCCACATCGGACAAGTGCCATCTTTTAATGCCCCAGCATAGTTAGTTTTAGTGAAATATACAATCAACAAAAAAAAAAGTTTAATCATACAGCTTAAGAGCGTGCCTAATGTTTGTTCTTTTGGGGCAAAAAGGCAAATAAACAAAACACCAAAAACGTAAACGAAGAGAGATTTCTTATAAAAAAAATAAATGTTTAGAATAAAAAGTTTATGGGAATGAATATAAAAAAAAATTAAATCTTTTTCGTTGGGAGGGGGGAGGGGATGGGAGGAGAAATAGTCTTTGAGAAAATAAAAAAAGTTGAAGTTAACCGTTAGCGTTATCTATGGCTGTTGCCTTTGCGGTCTCCTTTGTGTGTGTGTGTGTGTGTGTGACTGAGTTCGAACGGACACGTCTTTTGTGAAGGCGAAAACTTTTGACGTGTTTATGTTTTTTTTTCTTTCTCTCTCTCTCTCTCCTTTCTCCTCAACAGGAGTTTCTTTTTCTCTTTTTCTTTTCTTTTTTTTAAAATTAAATGTTTTGTTTTGATTTAAATCATTGAATTCCATCCATCATTTATTATTTTCATCATCGTTCTCCTATCATAACATCATCGCCGGGTTGAATTCGAAATAAAACAAAACAAAATGATTCATAGTCTTTTCTTTATCAACAATGTTGGGTAAATGTTTTTAATAAAGGATCATGAGATTCAATCTTTTAAAACATCTTCATTTTTATTTAAACTAATTCTTTCTTTCTTCCTTTTTCCTTCTTCTTCTTCTTCTTCTTCTTTTCATAGGGATATTTTCATTGAGAAACATTGGAAGAGCGTCATCAATCGTTCAGTGTGTGATTATTTTTTGGATGCCCAACGAAAGAAGGAGAATAATACTGAAGTTAGTCCAATAATTGCCACTCCACATCATTATCTCATTTCGATCAATCGTTCGGGATTATTCTTTGTTGCGGTGACTACCGGCGAAATACCACCACTTTTTGTTATTGAATTCCTTCATCGGGTAGTTGATAATTTTATTGATTATTTTAATGATTGTACCGAATCGTTGCTTAAAGAACATATTGTTGTTGTTTATGAGTTGCTCGATGAGATGCTTGATAATGGTTTCCCATTGGCTACTGAATCAAATATTCTCAAAGAATTGATTAAACCACCAAACTTTTTGCGTAACATTGCCAACACGGTCATCGGAAGAAATAAGTAAGCTTGTGTTTTTTTTTTTAAATTTAGGTTATGTTTTGTTTTCATTAATTAATCTTACTTTTTACCTTTTCAGCGTTAGCTCAACTTTACCCACTGGACAGCTATCGAATGTTCCATGGAGGCGTTTCGGTGTAAAATATACAAACAACGAGGCTTATTTTGATGTTATCGAAGAGATTGATGCTATTATCGACAAAAATGGTTCTGTTGTTTCCGCTGAAATTCAAGGCTATGTAAATAAGGCTACAAAAAAAAACAATATCGATATGTTAATTAATCTTTATATCTTTTAGATTGATTCCTGTGTTAAATTATCTGGAATGCCCGACCTTTGTTTATCATTTGTTAATCCAAATCTTTTCGATGATGTTTCTTTTCATCCTTGTATTCGTTTCAAAAAATGGGAAACGGAGAAGGTTTTATCCTTTGTACCACCGGATGGTAATTTTCGTCTCATGTCTTACCATATAGGTGCTCAAAATATGGTAAACATTCCTATTCATGTTCGACATCATATCTCATTTAAAGAAAGCGTCGGTGGGCGTTTAGAGATTCAAATCAACGGTAGGCAATTGATGGGAAAAAATGTAAGTATATTATAGTGATTACACTATTAACTATAATCAATTTAAAAAAAAAACATTAATCATTATCATACGTTACTTTTTTTGTTTTTGTTTTATCAAGTTGGAAAACATTGTCGTTGAAATATTAATGCCAAAAACTGTTCTCAATGTAAATCTAATCACAAATCAAGGTAAATATACCTTTGATTCTGTTTCCAAATTATTGATATGGGATGCTGGTAAGATGGAACAACAGCAAGGAAGAGGATCACCATCGATCAAAGGAAACATTGTACTACAGAGTGGTGCACCAATACCCGATTCAAATCCGAATATCTTTATTAAATTTAACATTCCTCAATTCGCCATCTCCGGCCTTAAAGTGAATCGTTTGGATATGTATGGTGAAAAATATAAACCATTCAAAGGTGTTAAATATTTGACGAAAGCTGGTAATTTTCAAGTGAGATTATAGGTTTCAAATTTTATTAACAAATCTCTATGTATATCTTCTAAAGCCAATTTATATATATATAAAAGAAGAGAGAATATATATATAACAGAAACAAAAAAAAAACAATATGACTTGTAAATAATTGTTTAACTTATAGTCTTGGAAATTTAATTAACATTATTATTGATGATCAAAATTTTAAGAAATGTATTAAGTGATTCAAAGCTATGTTTTACTGGCCTCAACGCCTTCATCAATTTAAGATGATCAATGAGTTTTAAATTGTCTTCTTTCAGACAAGCCCAACGTTTTACACAACAGCAATACTGTTTTGTTCAGCTCTTGGGCAAAAACAAAAAAAAAAGATTTAGATTACAAACAATTCAATAAGCAATTTGGCTGTGAATGATATGTTGTCGATAATCCTAAAAAACATTTTTGTTCAAATAAAATAAAGATTATATTTTTTCATATATTTTTTTGTTTTGGTTTTCTATTCTTTTCTTTTCATAAATTGAAATCAAAGCTTGGTGTGGGTGTTTCATTTTAGAAGAACATTTAATTGATAGTGAACAAAATTGAAAGCATTAAATGTTGGTGAACAATCAGAGTTTACATTAATCATTGACTTTCAGCGATGAACTAAAGGACTAGATGACCTAATTTACCTCACTTGCAGGAGAGGTATATAAAGGACTGGCTTAGAGTAGTCATAGGTTCAAACAAGGCATGTGGTGTAAATAATTTATATTTTTTTTTTAATTTTAAATTTTGAATGAATTAAATTATGTTTCAACTGTTATTTCATTTTAAGTTTGTTCACATTAGCCAAACAGAAATGCGATTGCAAAGGTTTATGCAATCGTTCATGAGGAAGTGAGTATAAAACAATTAAACAAGGAGACAATTTTGTTGATCAATTCTTCAATGTGAACAAATTTGGAGCTTTATACCTTTATATTAGATTTGAATGAATATAATAACAGCACGTCATCAGTTGGTGAACGTGTTACTAAGGAATAAATCTTCAGTAGGCAATGTTGGAGGAAGAGCTCAAAAACTTCTTCAAAGATTGGCATCTTCTCTGCTCGATCAGCACCTGAAGCAGTAAACTATTCGGCTGAGGATGGGCCTTGTTACCCC
>CAJUYD010000313.1:0-11836 GCA_910591665.1 Ectemnius continuus
TATTATGTGTAAAATAACATAGTAAATTACGCTTTCTACCTCATTTTGCGAAGAAAACATTCAGTTTTGTCAGTATCAGCCCTAGAGGTGAGCAGAACAAGAGTATTCGATTACAAGCCCCATTAACATGGTATTAATGCATATAATGTGTAAATAACATAGTAAATTACGCTTTCTACGTCATTTTGCGAAGAAAACATTCAGTTTTGTCAGAATCACCAGTAGAGATGCGCAGAACAAGAGTATTCGATTACCAGCGCCATTGGCATGCTATAAATGCATATAGTGCGCAAATAATGTAGTAAATTACGCTTTCTACCTCATTTTGCGAAGAAAACATTCAGTTTTGTCAGTATCAGCCCTAGAGGTGCGCAGAACAAGAGTATTCGATTACCAGCGCCATTGGCATGCTATAAATGCATATTGTGTGTAAATAACATAGTAAATTACGCTTTCTACCTCATTTTGCGAAGAAAACATTCAGTTTTGTCAGTATCAGCCCTAGAGGTGCGCAGAACAAGAGTATTCGATTACAAGCCCCATTAACATGGTATTAATGCATACTATGTGTAAATAACATAGTAAATTACGCTTTCTACCTCATTTTGCGAAGAAAGCATTCAGTTTTGTCAGTATCAGCCCTAGAGGTGCGCAGAATAAGAGTATTCGATTACAAGCCCCATAACATGGTATTAATGCATATTGTGTGTAAATAACATAGTAAATTACGCTTTCTACCTCATTTTGCGAAGAAAACATTCAGTTTTGTCAGAATCACCACTAGAGATGCGCAGAACCAGAGTATTCGATTACCAGCGCCATTGGCATGCTATAAATGCATACTATGTGTAAATAACAAAGTAAATTACGCTTTCTACGTCATTTTGCGAAGAAAACATTCAGTTTTGTCAGAATCAACCCTAGAGGTGCGCAGAACAAGAGTATTCGATTACAAGCCCCATTAACATCGTATTAATGCATATTATGTGTAAATAACATAGTAAATTACGCTTTCTACCTCATTTTGCGAAGAAAACATTCGGTTTTGTCAGAATCACCACTAGAGATGCGCAGAACCAGAGTATTCGATTACCAGCGCCATTGGCATGCTATAAATGCATATTATGTGTAAATAACATAGTAAATTACGCTTTCTACGTCATTTTGCGAAGAAAACATTCAGTTTTGTCAGAATCACCACTAGAGATGCGCAGAACCAGAGCATTCGATTACCAGCGCCATTGGCATGCTATAAATGCATGTTATGTGTAAATAACATAGTAAATTACGCTTTCTACGTCATTTTGCGAAGAAAACATTCAGTTTTGTCAGTATCAGCCCTAGAGGTGCGCAGAACAAGAGTATTCGATTACCAGCCCCATTAACATGGTATAAATGCATATAGTGCGCAAATAATGTAGTAAATTACGCTTTCTACCTCATTTTGCGAAGAAAACATTCGGTTTTGTCAGAATCACCACTAGAGATGCGCAGAACAAGAGTATTCGATTACGAGCCCCATTAACATGGTATTAATGCATATTATGTGTAAATAACATAGTAAATTACGCTTTCTACCTCATTTTGCGAAGAAAACATTCGGTTTTGTCAGAATCACCACTAGAGATGCGCAGAACAAGAGTATTCGATTGCAAGCACCATTAACATGGTATAAATGCATATTATGTGTAAATAACATAGTAAATTACGCTTTCTACGTCATTTTGCGAAGAAAACATTCAGTTTTGTCAGTATCAGCCCTAGAGGTGCGCAGAACAAGAGTATTCGATTACAAGCCCCATTAACATGGTATTAATGCATACTATGTGTAAATAACAAAGTAAATTACGCTTTATACCTCATTTTGCGAAGAAAACATTCGGTTTTGTCAGAATCACCACTAGAGATGCGCAGAACCAGAGCATTCGATTACCAGCGCCATTGGCATGCTATAAATGCATATTATGTGTAAATAACATAGTAAATTACGCTTTCTACCTCATTTTGCGAAGAAAACATTCAGTTTTGTCAGTATCAGCCCTAGAGGTGCGCAGAACAAGAGTATTCGATTACAAGCCCCATAACATGGTATTAATGCATATTATGTGTAAATAACATAGTAAATTACGCTTTCTACCTCATTTTGCGAAGAAAACATTCGGTTTTGTCAGAATCACCACTAGAGATGCGCAGAACAAGAGTATTCGATTACAAGCCCCATTAACATGGTATTAATGCATATTATGTGTAAATAACTTAGTAAATTACGCTTTCTACCTCATTTTGCGAAGAAAACATTCGGTTTTGTCAGAATAACCACTAGAGATGCGCAGAACAAGAGTATTCGATTACAAGTCCCATTAACATGGTATAAATGCATATTATGTGTCAATAATATAGTAAATTACGCTTTCTACCTCATTTTGCGAAGAAAACATTCAGTTTTGTCAGAATCACCACTAGAGATGCGCAGAACCAGAGCATTCGATTACCAGCGCCATTGGCATGCTATAAATGCATATTATGTGTAAATAACATAGTAAATTACGATTTCTACCTCATTTTGCGAAGAAAACATTCAGTTTTGTCAGTATCAACCCTAGAGGTGCGCAGAACAAGAGTATTCGATTGCAAGCACCATTAACATGGTATAAATGCATATTATGTGTAAATAACATAGTAAATTACGCTTTCTACGTCATTTTGCGAAGAAAACATTCAGTTTTGTCAGAATCACCAGTAGAGATGCGCAGAACAAGAGTATTCGATTACCAGCGCCATTGGCATGCTATAAATGCATATAGTGCGCAAATAATGTAGTAAATTACGCTTTCTACCTCATTTTGCGAAGAAAACATTCAGTTTTGTCAGTATCAGCCCTAGAGGTGCGCAGAACAAGAGTATTCGATTACCAGCGCCATTGGCATGCTATAAATGCATATTATGTGTAAATAACATAGTAAATTACGCTTTCTACCTCATTTTGCGAAGAAAACATTCAGTTTTGTCAGTATCAGCCCTAGAGGTGCGCAGAACAAGAGTATTCGATTACAAGCCCCATTAACATGGTATTAATGCATACTATGTGTAAATAACATAGTAAATTACGCTTTCTACCTCATTTTGCGAAGAAAGCATTCAGTTTTGTCAGTATCAGCCCTAGAGGTGCGCAGAACAAGAGTATTCGATTACAAGCCCCATAACATGGTATTAATGCATATTGTGTGTAAATAACATAGTAAATTACGCTTTCTACCTCATTTTGCGAAGAAAACATTCAGTTTTGTCAGAATCACCACTAGAGATGCGCAGAACCAGAGTATTCGATTACCAGCGCCATTGGCATGCTATAAATGCATACTATGTGTAAATAACAAAGTAAATTACGCTTTCTACGTCATTTTGCGAAGAAAACATTCAGTTTTGTCAGAATCACCAGTAGAGATGCGCAGAACAAGAGTATTCGATTACCAGCGCCATTGGCATGCTATAAATGCATATTGTGCGCAAATAATGTAGTAAATTACGCTTTCTACCTCATTTTGCGAAGAAAACATTCGGTTTTGTCAGAATCACCACTAGAGATGCGCAGAACCAGAGTATTCGATTACCAGCGCCATTGGCATGCTATAAATGCATATTATGTGTAAATAACATAGTAAATTACGCTTTCTACGTCATTTTGCGAAGAAAACATTCAGTTTTGTCAGTATCAGCCCTAGAGGTGCGCAGAACAAGAGTATTCGATTACAAGCCCCATTAACATGGTATTAATGCATATTATGTGTAAATAACATAGTAAATTACGCTTTCTACCTCATTTTGCGAAGAAAACATTCGGTTTTGTCAGAATCACCACTAGAGATGCGCAGAACAAGAGTATTCGATTGCAAGCACCATTAACATGGTATAAATGCATATTATGTGTAAATAACATAGTAAATTACGCTTTCTACGTCATTTTGCGAAGAAAACATTCAGTTTTGTCAGAATCACCACTAGAGATGCGCAGAACCAGAGCATTCGATTACAAGCCCCATTAACATGGTATTAATGCATATTATGTGTAAATAACATAGTAAATTACGCTTTCTACCTCATTTTGCGAAGAAAACATTCAGTTTTGTCAGTATCAGCCCTAGAGGTGCGCAGAACAAGAGTATTCGATTACAAGCCCCATTAACATGGTATTAATGCATATTATGTGTAAATAACATAGTAAATTACGCTTTCTACCTCATTTTGCGAAGAAAACATTCGGTTTTGTCAGAATCACCACTAGAGATGCGCAGAACCAGAGTATTCGATTACCAGCGCCATTGGCATGCTATAAATGCATATTATGTGTAAATAACATTGTAAATTACGCTTTCTACCTCATTTTGCGAAGAAAACATTCAGTTTTGTCAGAATCACCACTAGAGATGCGCAGAACAAGAGTATTCGATTACAAGCCCCATTGACATCGTATTAATGCATATTATGTGTAAATAACATAGTAAATTACGCTTTCTACCTCATTTTGCGAAGAAAACATTCGGTTTTGTCAGAATCACCACTAGAGATGCGCAGAACCAGAGTATTCGATTACCAGCGCCATTGGCATGCTATAAATGCATATTATGTGTAAATAACATAGTAAATTACGCTTTCTACGTCATTTTGCGAAGAAAACATTCAGTTTTGTCAGAATCACCACTAGAGATGCGCAGAACCAGAGCATTCGATTACCAGCGCCATTGGCATGCTATAAATGCATGTTATGTGTAAATAACATAGTAAATTACGCTTTCTACGTCATTTTGCGAAGAAAACATTCAGTTTTGTCAGTATCAGCCCTAGAGGTGCGCAGAACAAGAGTATTCGATTACCAGCCCCATTAACATGGTATAAATGCATATTATGTGTAAATAACATAGTAAATTACGCTTTCTACGTCATTTTGCGAAGAAAACATTCAGTTTTGTCAGAATCACCACTAGAGATGCGCAGAACCAGAGCATTCGATTACCAGCGCCATTGGCATGCTATAAATGCATGTTATGTGTAAATAACATAGTAAATTACGCTTTCTACGTCATTTTGCGAAGAAAACATTCAGTTTTGTCAGTATCAGCCCTAGAGGTGCGCAGAACAAGAGTATTCGATTACAAGCCCCATTAACATGGTATTAATGCATACTATGTGTAAATAACAAAGTAAATTACGCTTTATACCTCATTTTGCGAAGAAAACATTCGGTTTTGTCAGAATCACCACTAGAGATGCGCAGAACCGGAGCATTCGATTACCAGCGCCATTGGCATGCTATAAATGCATATTATGTGTAAATAACATAGTAAATTACGCTTTCTACCTCATTTTGCGAAGAAAACATTCAGTTTTGTCAGTATCAGCCCTAGAGGTGCGCAGAACAAGAGTATTCGATTACAAGCCCCATAACATGGTATTAATGCATATTATGTGTAAATAACATAGTAAATTCCGCTTTCTACCTCATTTTGCGAAGAAAACATTCAGTTTTGTCAGAATCACCACTAGAGATGCGCAGAACCAGAGTATTCGATTACAAGCCCCATTAACATGGTATTAATGCATATTATGTGTAAATAATATAGTAAATTACGCTTTCTACCTCATTTTGCGAAGACAACATTCAGTTTTGTCAGAATCACCACTAGAGATGCGCAGAACAAGAGTATTCGATTACAAGCCCCATTAACATCGTATTAATGCATATTATGTGTAAATAACATAGTAAATTACGCTTTCTACCTCATTTTGCGAAGAAAACATTCGGTTTTGTCAGAATCACCACTAGAGATGCGCAGAACAAGAGTATTCGATTACAAGCCCCATTAACATGGTATTAATGCATATTATGTGTAAATAACATAGTAAATTACGCTTTCTACCTCATTTTGCGAAGAAAACATTCGGTTTTGTCAGAATCACCACTAGAGATGCGCAGAACAAGAGTATTCGATTACAAGTCCCATTAACATGGTATAAATGCATATTATGTGTAAATAATATAGTAAATTACGCTTTCTACCTCATTTTGCGAAGAAAACATTCAGTTTTGTCAGAATCACCACTAGAGATGCGCAGAACCAGAGCATTCGATTACCAGCGCCATTGGCATGCTATAAATGCATATTATGTGTAAATAACATAGTAAATTACGATTTCTACCTCATTTTGCGAAGAAAACATTCAGTTTTGTCAGTATCAACCCTAGAGGTGCGCAGAACAAGAGTATTCGATTACAAGCCCCATTAACATCGTATTAATGCATATTATGTGTAAATAACATAGTAAATTACGCTTTCTACCTCATTTTGCGAAGAAAACATTCGGTTTTGTCAGAATCACCACTAGAGATGCGCAGAACCAGAGTATTCGATTACCAGCGCCATTGGCATGCTATAAATGCATATTATGTGTAAATAACATAGTAAATTACGCTTTCTACGTCATTTTGCGAAGAAAACATTCAGTTTTGTCAGAATCACCACTAGAGATGCGCAGAACCAGAGCATTCGATTACCAGCGCCATTGGCATGCTATAAATGCATGTTATGTGTAAATAACATAGTAAATTACGCTTTCTACGTCATTTTGCGAAGAAAACATTCAGTTTTGTCAGTATCAGCCCTAGAGGTGCGCAGAACAAGAGTATTCGATTACCAGCCCCATTAACATGGTATAAATGCATATAGTGCGCAAATAATGTAGTAAATTACGCTTTCTACCTCATTTTGCGAAGAAAACATTCGGTTTTGTCAGAATCACCACTAGAGATGCGCAGAACAAGAGTATTCGATTACGAGCCCCATTAACATGGTATTAATGCATATTATGTGTAAATAACATAGTAAATTACGCTTTCTACCTCATTTTGCGAAGAAAACATTCGGTTTTGTCAGAATCACCACTAGAGATGCGCAGAACAAGAGTATTCGATTGCAAGCACCATTAACATGGTATAAATGCATATTATGTGTAAATAACATAGTAAATTACGCTTTCTACCTCATTTTGCGAAGAAAACATTCGGTTTTGTCAGAATAACCACTAGAGATGCGCAGAACAAGAGTATTCGATTACAAGTCCCATTAACATGGTATAAATGCATATTATGTGTCAATAACATAGTAAATTACGCTTTCTACCTCATTTTGCGAAGAAAACATTCGGTTTTGTCAGAATCACCACTAGAGATGCGCAGAACAAGAGTATTCGATTGCAAGCACCATTAACATGGTATAAATGCATATTATGTGTAAATAACATAGTAAATTACGCTTTCTACCTCATTTTGCGAAGAAAACATTCGGTTTTGTCAGAATAACCACTAGAGATGCGCAGAACAAGAGTATTCGATTTCAAGTCCCATTAACATGGTATAAATGCATATTATGTGTAAATAACATAGTAAATTACGATTTCTACCTCATTTTGCGAAGAAAACATTCAGTTTTGTCAGTATCAACCCTAGAGGTGCGCAGAACAAGAGTATTCGATTACAAGCACCATTAACATGGTATAAATGCATATTATGTGTAAATAACATAGTAAATTACGCTTTCTACGTCATTTTGCGAAGAAAACATTCAGTTTTGTCAGAATCACCAGTAGAGATGCGCAGAACAAGAGTATTCGATTACCAGCGCCATTGGCATGCTATAAATGCATATAGTGGGCAAATAATGTAGTAAATTACGCTTTCTACCTCATTTTGCGAAGAAAACATTCGGTTTTGTCAGAATCACCACTAGAGATGCGCAGAACAAGAGTATTCGATTACCAGCGCCATTGGCATGCTATAAATGCATATTATGTGTAAATAACATAGTAAATTACGCTTTCTACGTCATTTTGCGAAGAAAACATTCAGTTTTGTCAGTATCAGCCCTAGAGGTGCGCAGAACAAGAGTATTCGATTACGAGCCCCATTAACATGGTATTAATGCATGTTATGTGTAAATAACGTAGTAAATTACGCTTTCTACCTCATTTTGCGAAGAAAACATTCAGTTTTGTCAGAATCACCACTAGAGATGCGCAGAACAAGAGTATTCGATTACGAGCCCCATTAACATGGTATTAATGCATATTATGTGTAAATAACGTAGTAAATTACGCTTTCTACCTCATTTTGCGAAGAAAACATTCAGTTTTGTCAGAATCACCACTAGAGATGCGCAGAACCAGAGTATTCGATTACCAGCGCCATTGGCATGCTATAAATGCATATTATGTGTAAATAACATAGTAAATTACGCTTTCTACGTCATTTTGCGAAGAAAACATTCAGTTTTGTCAGAATCACCAGTAGAGATGCGCAGAACAAGAGTATTCGATTACCAGCGCCATTGGCATGCTATAAATGCATATAGTGCGCAAATAATGTAGTAAATTACGCTTTCTACCTCATTTTGCGAAGAAAACATTCGGTTTTGTCAGAATCACCACTAGAGATGCGCAGAACAAGAGTATTCGATTGCAAGCACCATTAACATGGTATAAATGCATATTATGTGTAAATAACATGGTAAATTACGCTTTCTACGCCATTATGCGAAGAAAACATTCAGTTTTGTCAGAATCAGCCCTAGAGGTGCGCAGAACAAGAGTATTCGATTGCAAGCACCATTAACATGGTATAAATGCATATTATGTGTAAATAACATAGTAAATTACGCTTTCTACCTCATTTTGCGAAGAAAACATTCAGTTTTGTCAGTATCAGCCCTAGAGGTGCGCAGAACAAGAGTATTCGATTACAAGCCCCATTAACATGGTATTAATGCATATTATGTGTAAATAACATAGTAAATTACGCTTTCTACCTCATTTTGCGAAGAAAACATTCAGTTTTGTCAGTATCAGCCCTAGAGGTGCGCAGAACAAGAGTATTCGATTACAAGCCCCATTAACATGGTATTAATGCATATTATGTGTAAATAACATAGTAAATTACGCTTTCTACCTCATTTTGCGAAGAAAACATTCGGTTTTGTCAGAATCACCACTAGAGATGCGCAGAACCAGAGTATTCGATTACCAGCGCCATTGGCATGCTATAAATGCATATTATGTGTAAATAACATTGTAAATTACGCTTTCTACCTCATTTTGCGAAGAAAACATTCAGTTTTGTCAGAATCACCACTAGAGATGCGCAGAACAAGAGTATTCGATTACAAGCCCCATTGACATCGTATTAATGCATATTATGTGTAAATAACATAGTAAATTACGCTTCCTACCTCATTTTGCGAAGAAAACATTCGGTTTTGTCAGAATCACCACTAGAGATGCGCAGAACCAGAGTATTCGATTACCAGCGCCATTGGCATGCTATAAATGCATATTATGTGTAAATAACATAGTAAATTACGCTTTCTACGTCATTTTGCGAAGAAAACATTCAGTTTTGTCAGAATCACCACTAGAGATGCGCAGAACCAGAGCATTCGATTACCAGCGCCATTGGCATGCTATAAATGCATGTTATGTGTAAATAACATAGTAAATTACGCTTTCTACGTCATTTTGCGAAGAAAACATTCAGTTTTGTCAGTATCAGCCCTAGAGGTGCGCAGAACAAGAGTATTCGATTACAAGCCCCATTAACATGGTATTAATGCATACTATGTGTAAATAACAAAGTAAATTACGCTTTATACCTCATTTTGCGAAGAAAACATTCGGTTTTGTCAGAATCACCACTAGAGATGCGCAGAACCAGAGCATTCGATTACCAGCGCCATTGGCATGCTATAAATGCATATTATGTGTAAATAACATAGTAAATTACGCTTTCTACCTCATTTTGCGAAGAAAACATTCAGTTTTGTCAGTATCAGCCCTAGAGGTGCGCAGAACAAGAGTATTCGATTACAAGCCCCATAACATGGTATTAATGCATATTATGTGTAAATAACATAGTAAATTCCGCTTTCTACCTCATTTTGCGAAGAAAACATTCAGTTTTGTCAGAATCACCACTAGAGATGCGCAGAACCAGAGTATTCGATTACAAGCCCCATTAACATGGTATTAATGCATATTATGTGTAAATAATATAGTAAATTACGCTTTCTACCTCATTTTGCGAAGACAACATTCAGTTTTGTCAGAATCACCACTAGAGATGCGCAGAACAAGAGTATTCGATTACAAGCCCCATTAACATCGTATTAATGCATATTATGTGTAAATAACATAGTAAATTACGCTTTCTACCTCATTTTGCGAAGAAAACATTCGGTTTTGTCAGAATCACCACTAGAGATGCGCAGAACAAGAGTATTCGATTACAAGCCCCATTAACATGGTATTAATGCATATTATGTGTAAATAACATAGTAAATTACGCTTTCTACCTCATTTTGCGAAGAAAACATTCGGTTTTGTCAGAATAACCACTAGAGATGCGCAGAACAAGAGTATTCGATTACAAGTCCCATTAACATGGTATAAATGCATATTATGTGTAAATAATATAGTAAATTACGCTTTCTACCTCATTTTGCGAAGAAAACATTCAGTTTTGTCAGAATCACCACTAGAGATGCGCAGAACCAGAGCATTCGATTACCAGCGCCATTGGCATGCTATAAATGCATATTATGTGTAAATAACATAGTAAATTACGATTTCTACCTCATTTTGCGAAGAAAACATTCAGTTTTGTCAGTATCAACCCTAGAGGTGCGCAGAACAAGAGTATTCGATTACAAGCCCCATTAACATCGTATTAATGCATATTATGTGTAAATAACATAGTAAATTACGCTTTCTACCTCATTTTGCGAAGAAAACATTCGGTTTTGTCAGAATCACCACTAGAGATGCGCAGAACCAGAGTATTCGATTACCAGCGCCATTGGCATGCTATAAATGCATATTATGTGTAAATAACATAGTAAATTACGCTTTCTACGTCATTTTGCGAAGAAAACATTCAGTTTTGTCAGAATCACCACTAGAGATGCGCAGAACCAGAGCATTCGATTACCAGCGCCATTGGCATGCTATAAATGCATGTTATGTGTAAATAACATAGTAAATTACGCTTTCTACGTCATTTTGCGAAGAAAACATTCAGTTTTGTCAGTATCAGCCCTAGAGGTGCGCAGAACAAGAGTATTCGATTACCAGCCCCATTAACATGGTATAAATGCATATAGTGCGCAAATAATGTAGTAAATTACGCTTTCTACCTCATTTTGCGAAGAAAACATTCGGTTTTGTCAGAATCACCACTAGAGATGCGCAGAACAAGAGTATTCGATTACGAGCCCCATTAACATGGTATTAATGCATATTATGTGTAAATAACATAGTAAATTACGCTTTCTACCTCATTTTGCGAAGAAAACATTCGGTTTTGTCAGAATCACCACTAGAGATGCGCAGAACAAGAGTATTCGATTGCAAGCACCATTAACATGGTATAAATGCATATTATGTGTAAATAACATAGTAAATTACGCTTTCTACCTCATTTTGCGAAGAAAACATTCGGTTTTGTCAGAATAACCACTAGAGATGCGCAGAACAAGAGTATTCGATTACAAGTCCCATTAACATGGTATAAATGCATATTATGTGTCAATAACATAGTAAATTACGCTTTCTACCTCATTTTGCGAAGAAAACATTCGGTTTTGTCAGAATCACCACTAGAGATGCGCAGAACAAGAGTATTCGATTGCAAGCACCATTAACATGGTATAAATGCATATTATGTGTAAATAACATAGTAAATTACGCTTTCTACCTCATTTTGCGAAGAAAACATTCAGTTTTGTCAGAATCACCA
>CAJUYD010000314.1:0-11750 GCA_910591665.1 Ectemnius continuus
AAAACATTAATAAGAACAACAAATAACAAAGAAAATGTTTTCATTTTGCTTTTGCTTTTCTCTCAATCTCTCTCTCTCCTTCTTTCTTTCTGTTCATTCTTATTTTTTTGTCACTGTTTTGTTGCTGTATATGTCTGCTTTTAAAATCATATAAAATTGAAAACAAAGTTCAAAATCATAAACGTCAAAAACATGTGCTGACGAATTTGGTCCCTCTTATATGATTAGAAAGTTAAAGATAACATTTTTTTTAAATTTTATTTTTATTTTTTTGTGTATCTTCCTTTAATGATAAAATTTTAGGAATGCTGAAAGTACAACAAACAAAAATAACAAATAAAATAAAACAAAAGAAAAAAAGAGAAATAAAACATAAAGTGAAATTGTGTATGTGGGGGGGGGGGCGTGCGGGAGCCATTTAAACGCAGCACATCTTTTTTCTTAATATAACTCGTTTGCCTTGCTTCATCTACTGCTGTCGTCTTCTTCTTCTTTGTCAAAGCGTTTTCTCAGGAAAGAGGAAACTAGGAGAGAAAAGGCATAAAAACATAGATCACTTTAGTGATTTCACTGACATTTTGTAGGTGAAATTGTAGAAAACGACGACACACACACACAGCAACAACAGTAACAGCAACAATAACAATAGAAAAGAGGAATAACAAAAAAAGGATATCACACTATTTAAAAGCAATCATTGAAAACAAAAGCAATGACAACAAAATAACAGATTTAGAGAATAAAAAGCGATTGATAAGAAGAGAGGACTGAAGAGGGAGGAGATCAAAAGAAGGAAGGAAATAAAAGAACAAATGTCAATTTAATGATTGTTTCTTATTTTTTAAAATTCAAAATCAAAATGACAATTATTTTTTTTCGATGACAAAAAGGAAAAGAGAAGAGAAGCATAACAAGAACAACAACAATAAAATGAATTGATTGTTGGCCGTATTATTCACTAAATTATCAAATGTAGTTAATATTTAATCAATAATTTTAATGAAAAATAAAACACAAGAAAGACAACACTTTCCTCCTTTCTAAAGACATTCAATTCAAATTTGCTAACAAAAATCAAAATAAAATATAAATGAGTCGGTCTGAGATTACTTTACTGGGAGTTTGTTAGCCCTCTGCCCTCGCAATTGCCTTTTTGTTGTCTCTCACTCTCTCTCTCTCTCTCTCTCTCTCTCTCTCTCTCACTCTCTCACTCTCACTTACTCACTCACTCTTCCAGTCTCATTAATAGTTACGTTAGAAGCCTTTTCTCTTGTCATATTTAGATTTAATCTAAACATTTTTCTTTCTTTTACATTTTGAGAGCACACTTTGACAATTAATTTAAATTGGAAATCTTTCTTTATATTTTTATTATTAAAAGTGGAAAGGTTAACATTCAAGATTATGTGTGTATGTGTGCGTAAGCCATTTTGATAGAAATGTCGGCATCAATGTTTTTAATTCTAATCGTCTTTCTTTCTTTCTTTCTTTCTTCCTCTCTCTCACACAGTCTCAATCATTCACTTTCATTCGTTTTATTAATAATAATTATTAGTTAGCCTTAGCTTACTTGATCTTATAACTCCTTCATCTATTTCTAATAAGTTCTAAATTAATAACTATATTCTAGGAATAATTATAATTCTTTTGGCTTCAATGTATTTAGTCAATGATGATGAAGAGGAAATAAATTAATAGAAAGTGAGAGAGAGAGAGAGAGAAAGAAATAACCGATTATATTTTAGAATTTAATTACCATTTGTTGCCTCACACGGAGTTGTTTTGGTGCTCTCTCTCTCTCTCTCTCTCTCTCTCCTTCGCCATCCTTCACATCGACATTCTCATTCATCTTCACTTTGCCATCTAATAACATTACTTTATCAACTCTTCTTTAACTTATTATTAGTAAATTTTTTCTTCACTATATATACACATTCTCACTCACTTACTCACTCACTCACTTACTCACTCACTCACTTACTCACTCACTTACTCATTCATTTTCTTTCATCATTTACTTCTATTATAAGATCAAACATTAGTCTGTCAATGTTTCGATCAATTAAACGCTCAGAAGTTATTAATTCGGTACTTTTTGTTCAATATTAGTCCCTTCAATTTCTCCAACACTTTGCACTATCCCATCGATGATGATGAAGATGATGTGGATGTGGATGATGATGATGATGATGAAGGAAAAGAATGAAAGAAAAATGCCACAATGTTTGTGTCGTAGTTGTTAGTTTGGGTTTTTGTTGATTTGAAATGCAACAACAATAATAATAATAAGAATAAGAATAAGAATAAGAATAAGAATCATAATAATAATAAGAATCATAATCATAAAAAGTATATTAAAACTTAACAAATAATAATAAAATAAATAAATAAATATATAAATAAACTTGAACAATAAAACTTTGGACATAATACAAACATAGTGGACTGACTTGAATTATGAATTTGTTTTATAATGTTTATTTAGATTGTTCAATGTCAACAATAATTTACCCTAATTCTCGCTCTTACCCTCCTCATCAGCCACCACCGCCCCTTATTTTATCCCTTATTTTGTTTATTATCCAAGCAATATTAAAGGATACTACCATTTTTTTATAGTATATATATATATATATATATATATTGTTGTAAATTGATAAAACATTAAAATATAATTTTAAAAAAATGTAACAAAAATTTCATTAAATTGTTTTCATCGTTTAATTAAAATGTGTACTAGTATTAGTAGCAGTAGTAGTTATGTTTAATTAATACATTTTAATAAATTTAACATATACATTAATTTAAGTCGTACACATAAACAGAAAAGTTTCTAAGTCAAGGGAAGAGGAAAATAGTAATAAGAATAATAATAATAATTTTAAAAAAAAATAACGAATCCTAAAGATTTTGTTGTATATATTGCAACAGAGTGGCTTCGTAATGTTCCGAGTTGTGCACTTTACGTAGACTATGCCGTTCATATGGAAATATCTTTAAAGGAAATTATAATATTTTTAACAAACAAACAGAGGAAAGAAGAAAAAAAAGAGAGGAGGAAAAAAAAGAAAAAGTAAACGATTAGAGAATGAAATTTGGTTCAACCATTATTTGGTGTGTGAGACTGTTTTCCAACTTACATTCAAATTATATGGCTTACCACAGGCAATCAATGAGTTGATCAATTGAGAGGTATGAATAAAGTGTACATTCTCATCCATTAGGCCATGAATTATCAGCAGTCGATTGTGTCTTTGTTTATTTTTGTTTGTGTGTTTGTGGTTTTTGGATACAAGAAAAAGTAAAGATATTTATTAACATTAAACAAAAAGAAAAGATTAAAAATAAAAAGCTTACTCGTTAGGAAAACGGCGAGAGTAGGTTAGAACATTGCTAAGTCGATAGCCTTCGTCGTTCTCTTCCGGTAGTCCCATGTAGCGTTCAGTGTAGCCAGTGTCGTAGAATTTCCAATTGGTCACTGGGGCTCCGGCAATAGCACATTTGAATATATCAGGACGTTGTACTAATGCCATCAAAGAGAGATAACCCCCATAGGACCAGCCATGGATGGCCACTCGGCTCATGTCGATAAAGCCGGTGTTCAATGCCAGCCATTGTAACGCCTCTACCTGATCTTGTATTTCCACCTGCCCTAATCGTTTGTAGATGTGTTTTTCAAAATCAACGCCTCGATGCTTCGAACCTCTAGAATCAAAGCAAACTACAATATAGCCTTCGTTTGCGATCAAATGTCTTCGATGTTGTCGTACATCTACAAACAAAAAATAAAATAATACCAAAGATATAAACAAAAATTATTTCCTTTAAGACACATTTTACCTTTGAATGACTTGGTGACACATTGCACACCAGGACCACCGTAGATCTCCAAAAAAACAGGATACTTATAGCCAGGCTCCATAAAGTCTGGCTTTAAGAGAAGGCCATAGATAAGCTCACCACTTTTGAGTTTATATTCAAACAATTGTGGTAAAGCTCCAAGTGATTGAATTTTATCACAAACTTCAATTGAATCCTCTGAGAAGATGTCTTCAGCTAAGCTCATGAAATAATATCCCGCCTCTAAACTAACCCTATGAGGTGCGTGCTCTGGTATGACAACCTTGAAGAAGTGACTATAAGGTGGTACCGTTAGGTTGGACTGAAAATTAATGCAAAATTGATGTTTGGCACTGAAGATAGATATCGAATGAAAGTAATGCTCTTTGGTTAGACGGCGAGGTATGATACGAGTCGAAGCTGAAGAGGACACAACATACAGATGCTTCTCCAATGGACTGTCTTTATTTCCAATAAAGTAGATCAAATCTCTCTCCTCATCCACCCAGACATTCTCTTCGTCAACTTCCCAATTACCATTAGTAATCGGTTGGTGAATGATTGTTTGTGATTTTAACACTTCCATGGTTGAACATTTGGGAGTCTGACTAAAATTGTTGTCTTTATCTTCGGGGAATATAAGCTCTATTTCTTCATCTTTTACTTTATTATCAGTGTCCAATGACATTTGAATCTCACTGGAAGGCGTTGGCTTATCACCAATTGCAATAGTAATCTTATAAAGATGACGATAGCCGGACAGCTCCGAAGACCAAAGGAAAGTGACTTGTGAACCAACACGAAGCTCTTCTTCATCATTGCTTTTATAAAAATGAAAAACATCGTGAATATTATACCAATGATTCTCCTGCTCCTCTTCCCAAATGATCTGAGCAGGGAATCTATCCCCGACTGAGATGAAGACAATGACAAGCTTATTCTGTCTTCTATTTAATAGCTGTGCCCAAATGACATCATTATCGTACCAATCACAACGAATTAGATATTCATATTCAGGAAATAAAACATCGAAGGAGGTGGACAATTCTTTAATTGTGACAACATTTATAGTTCGATAAAAAGGATTCGTCTTAAGATCGTTCACATTGAAATGAATCAATTTCAATTCGGAGACAGCATTTTTATTACCAACACGAGGAAAATGATGAACTTCGCATTCACCATAGGAGTTTACAACTGATATCTTCTCGACCATTGATTCATTGACAAATTCAACTAAAATGGTGTAATTATCATCTTTTTCTAAATGAATTTAATTAATAAATTATTAAAAGCAAATCGAAAACAAAAAGGCAACAAATAAAGACAAACCTTTGGAAGGTCGCCACCAGAAACCAGTGAAACGAGAGAATTCTTCTTGCATCACAAAAGAGGGAGCACCGGCTGAGATGGAGGTGGTGGGGAATTTAGTATTGGTTAAGCGCATCTCCATGCCTGTTAGCAGATCACAAACCCAAACATTAGAGTCAGCCACGTAGGCGACCAGATCCGAATTATCTGGACAAAAGGTGGCATTCATCTTAACGAATTCATTAGTGATCAATTTATTAGGAAGGTAGGGTGGATTTAAATTGTCCATTATAGAATCGATTTGTATCGAATCGGTTGACTTTGTTTCCATTCGATTATCCTCAAGTATCTGTTTATCAGCGAACCAATAAATGGCATTTTTTATAGTAAACACAAATCTAGCTGTCTCTTGATGGAAATCATAGGAAACGATACCATTAAATAGTATTCGTTTCCGTTGAAGAACAAGATCCTCCTCTTGAGAGCCAGAGGTACTATTAGCTTGATTCATCGTTCTTGCCGATGGTGATGAATCAGATGAAGCAGACCATTGTGAGGCATTCGATACTGTCGATCGGAAGCCTTTATCAAAGCCACTAAGACTCATATAGATCAATGGCTTCCATTCCAATGTCTTCAAATTTGACATGAGAGAATTTGGTGAGACGACTCTTCTCATCAATGGTGTGACTGGATCGACATCTTTCATATCGATAGAGGAATCACTTGTAGAGGAATTAGAACTAGAACTTAAACTAAAATATAAGATTAAATTTAAAATGATTTAAGAAGGTAGGAATAAAAAAACTCACCTTATGTCCATCTCATCAACATATTTCATATCGTTTATGTCAATATCAAGATAACGAGCAATCTTTCGTTGACGATCAATCATTTCATTTTTATTGAATGTTGATGAACGATTGATCGGTTGACTATGCTTCATTGAATAACTTGGCTTAACGATCTCCTCCTCCTCATCGTTCTTTTTGGCCATATTATCTCTATCTATATTATATTTAACTTCCTCTTTCTTTCCTTCCTCTTCATCATCATCACCATCATCAAAATCATCATCATCATCATCGTCATCATCATTTTGTTCCAATTGTTCATAATCGCTATCGGTACAGAAAAGACGAGTATCCATTGAATTTATCGTCTCATCATTACTTTTATGATTATTATTAAGTGAAACATCACAATAATAAAGAGATGTCTCCGGTGAGAAGACACAAGATAAGAAATAAATGCGATACATTTGTCTTTTAGCATCATAATAATAATTGAATTCAAAAGGTAAAGGTGAACAAACGTTGGAGAAACGTTTACGTGATTCACGTACAGCTTCATAGATTTGAGGCCATGTTTTCATGTTTTTGCGTTGGAAATCTATGAGAAAAAGAAAGTAAACAAACAGATAAGTTGTGTGGTAAAACCAAAAAACAAACAAATCAACAGACAGATAGGCAGGCAGGTAAACAGACAAACAAACAAACAGACAAAAAATAAACACCAAAAAGACAAAAGACAATATTATATAAACATACTAATAATCTCACTTATCGATGGAATATTTAAATTCATTGAAGGCATTGAAATGTTGGGCATAGATAGATTAGGCATTGATGGAATGGAAATCGATGGCATCGAGATGTTTGGCATTGAAGGCATCTGCGGTAGCTGTTGTAGATAATCAGGCAACAAAGACATATTCAAATTAGGTAACACCTGAGCAATGTTCTGTGGCATTTGGAAGGCATTCATTAGGGAAGTGCTTAGGCCCAAGCTGCTATCACTTTTTCCATCACCCGTCTCGTCATTTTTATCCTTTTGAATATTGAAACTAAATCTTGCTTTTATCCTCGATGCTTCGAGGTAAGCTGTTGAACTTTTAGAACGAGCTCTATTGAATGTTTGATGATTGAGAGAGGTGGATGGGCTTGTAATTTTACTATTGCTGTTGCTACTATTGTTGTTGCTGATGTTATTATTAGTATTGCTACTCGAAGACTTCCGTGTACTATAATCAGTCAAAGCGTTGGAAGTTGTTTGATCGATTAATTCAGATGTGGCTGAAAAAGAACTTTCCTCCTCATTATCTTGCCGAGATTGACTTTCTTGAAAATTATCATAGCCCTTAGTTGTATGAACATTGGAACCAGATCTACAATGCTTAGGATGATGTGATGAACCATGTCCATCGATGTGCCCATCGTTCGATTCGGATTTGAGCCGTTTGTCCACCATTATTTTAAATTTTATCTTTTTCGATATTATTTGTTCAAATTCACCTGTTTTTGGACAAAACACTAAATTTGTCGTTTAATGTTAACAAATAGCTGTGACACCTCACTGATTCGATTCATCTGAACGGGGGGAAAGAAATATTTAAACAATTTGAACTTTAAATATAAAAGAAAACAACTTACAACAACAAACAAAAGCATTGAACGAATAAAGCGACATTGATTGCCAAAGCATTAATGACAACAACATTGAACGAATGAAATAGAATGTATGACAATCAAGATAAAGAGGATTTTAAAGATGTTGAGTTGAAAGTTGTTTCGTGCTTTGATTATACAAAAAAAACAGCTGACAAGATTTCAATTTTCTTTAGAAAAGAAGAGAAAAAAAGAACAACAAAAGAAAGATGAAGTAGTTGATAATCTCATGAAAGTTAGAACATCAATAATGTGATCTATAAACTTAATTATAAGACATAAGCTGATTACATCTCATTTAGACAATAAAAATTTTAATTGTTTAATAATAATAAGAGACAACGACGACAACAACAACAACAACATAAACCACAACAACAACAATAATAATAATAATAATGATAATATAATAAATAAATCAAATTGAACAATTATAAATCGAGCCACCTTTTGGTGGCCATAGTTGATAAAGCATCTATCTAAATAAACTCCTTAATTTTGTTTTAATCAATAATCTCTTTGAATCAATATAATGATAATCTTAGATTGAGGACATCATCATCATCATCGTCGTCATCAAAAAATAAAATGACGATTACAACACCAGAAACAACAACAGCATCTCATTCAAAATCACTGTTTTCTCTCTCTCTCTCTCTCTCTCTCCCTCTCTCTATTGTTTACAAGATTAGTCAAAACAATCCTATCTATTTGAATAAGCAAATTTAGATATATTAAAATGTCAATATATATATATATATACCTTTACATAGAAAGAAATAAACAAGAAGAAGAAGAAAAGGAAAGAATCCTTAAAGTGAAACAATTATTATCATTATTAAGAAAATAATAATAATAATAATAATATTGTTATTATTATTATTATTAAGCAAAATAACAACAAAAACACTGACACGACATTTGTGTACTAGTCTGTGGCTGTTTTGATAGTAGTTTGTAAGAAAGAAGAGTGTGGTCGGTTGTATTTAATACTTTTACTACTACTACTACTTCATTTGCTTGTAACTTTTCATTTGCAAAATCATTTCAAATCATTTTATTTCCCCCTCATTTCCATTGAATTCAATTTTTATTTATTTATTTTAAATTGTTTTTGTTTTATTAGTATTTATTTATTTAAATTATAATGAAAAATAGAAAGAACATGAAGTGTGAAAATAAGCTTTTGTTAGAATGGATTAGAATTTTTTTGTGTTTATGTTTGTGTTTTTTTGTTTTTTGCATCTTAAAAACATTTTTCAATGAATTAGTATATCGATTTCATTTATTTACAATAAAATTGCATGAGTGAAAGATTAAATGTATTTATGCTTTGTTTGTATGCTCATTTATCGATTATTATTATTATTATGTTGTTTGTTGTTGCTGTTGTAGTTTTTTTGCTTGAATATCGACATTTTTTTTCTGTCGTTGTCATGATGAGGAGGAGGATGGTGATGATAATGATAATGACGGGGAGAAAAGAGAAAGAGAAAAATGAGGTTGAGGTTGATTGTTAATCTTTTAAATGTTCTCTATCATTGATGGTGGTAATTGAATTTTTATCTTTTGCTGAGTTGGTTTCGATTGTAACATTTCTCGCCTTATCAGTGGATGATGGTTATTCTGCAAATTGCTGCCACTGCTTGTTGTTGTTGTGAAAATTGGCTCTGCTCGCCTTTCGGCTTCATTGGCTGCAGCAATAGTCTTCTGACGTGTTGAGGCTGCTCGTGCCAATGATTTTTGTCGTTGCTTCTCCATCTCCTTTATCTTTAACCGTCGGGCATAGAAAAGTGCACCAATTATTGGTACAATAATGAGTACAAGTGTAATAATAAAGACGATAAAGCTAAAACGGCGATAAATGACCAAGAAGAAGATACCTAAAAAGATGAGCGATATGGCCGAAAATATCAGACGAATACGATGTTCAACAGCATAGGTGCATGCAAAATCACTTTTTGTTGGTACATAATGATGGCGATCATATTTTGAATTCGGAATGTTAGGTGAGGATATCTCTGTTCTACCAGAACTATTCTTATCATCTGTCGAAGTCATTGGCCAATCACTTGGACATATGGTGTCGAAGGAGGAAGACTCATCGCTAATAGCGCCGTCCTGTTTATAAGAGCCAACACGGCTGGCCACTGTCTGTGGAAGATTACGCATTCTTTTCTTAAAACAATCCACCAATGTTAAAATGACCAGATCAAAAATAGATGCAGACACATAAAACAATGGTAAAAAAGGAAGATGATGATGATGATAATAATAAGAAACGGCCAATCGTTTAGAACACCAACAAGGGAATGACTACCATCACAGTTATTCTGATTCAACAATGGAACACCTACAACACCCTTTGGTTATAATTTCATTGGTGAAGAGAAAGACGTAGAAGAAGAAAATGAGAAAGAGAGTGAGAGAGAGAGAGAGAGAGAGAAAGAGTGAGAGAAAAAAATGAAAGAGAAACAAAAAAAGGTGGAATATAATGTTTGAATATAATTTAAATAATATACATTAAAATATTCATAGCTTATATATCTACAATTGGGCACGAACGATATTACTTGACCACTTTGTACTAAACAATAAAAAAAAAACAACAACAGAAATGGAAAGAAAGAAAGAACTTAGTAATTCGCTTGGATCAATAATTCATATGATTGATGACGTCGTGAGGTTGCTTTCAAGTAATGGAAATTTATTCACTTTATCATTAAACAATCTGCTCCATTCGAGCCCCGATAAACGAGCTACTCATTCTCAGCTTTTTTTTTAAAGCTTTATTTATTTTTTGTTACTTATTCTTGTCTGGGTTTTAAATTGTTGACATTGTTCCTAGAAATTAATTAAAATTATAACAAAAATTATTCCTTTGTCGATTGGCTTAAATGGAGACAAAAAGAAAGGGAAAAAGGGGGCGTTGGTTAGGTTGGATTATGATGTGGTTGGAATGAATATAATTCAAATATTTGACTTTCGCACATTGAGCCCATTAAATGTTACAAGTAATAGGAAATTTTTTTTTGTTTAAAAAAAAATTATAATTAAAACGGTAGACGGACGTATAATAAACCCACCGACAAACTTTTACGATTGTAACACTATTTATTCAGTCAGTGGGTCCTAGTAGATTGATAGGATACTCTGGTGATTTCAAATATAATTATTACTCTGCAAGATAGAAGAAAACACATTCAAGGATAATGTTGAGCCAAAAATAATAAATAAAAAAAATAAAATGAACGAAAATGAAGAATAAAAAATATGGTAGAAAACATTTAAAAAAATGTGTAATGTTATGTCTATCTATAAATATACATATAAATATATAAATATATATATATATAGACAGATATAAAAATATATTCCCAAAGAATTTGAATATCGTAATATGGTAGACTTAGTAATTAATTAGTTGTCGACACATTCTCTTACACCATAGATTTTGTTTTATATTTAAAAATATAAAAAGATTTCACTTTATCAACAGAATATTTTCTTTTCTTTTTGTTGTTGTTGTTACTCGATTGTTCGTTTTGAAGTTGAACATTACAATGAATAAGACTTTGTTCATTTGTGGGTATTTGTGTGTGTGTGTGTGTGTGTGTGTAGATTTGATCACAGCAATATTATCAAGCAAAGAATAATGACTAATGAGTAGACGAGAGAAGATTAAAGTGTTCGGGTATGTGTGTGCAGGTATGTATCTGTTGAAATGAACTCCTAAAATGACTTTCTCTCTCTCTCTTTCTTCCTTTCTTTCTCTCTCTCTCTCTCTCTCTCTCTCTCTCTTCAGCCCAAAATCGCCTTGATTTGAGTTCCACAAATTAAGCCTCGCCTTTCATATATTCCACCTAAGTCATGTCAGCATGGCGGGTGAATGAAAATATGAGAGAGAGAGAGAAAGAAAGAAAGAGAGAAAGAAAGAGAGAAAAAGAAATAGAAGAGGCAAATTAGACGAATGGAATAAAAATGGTAAAATGAAGATAATAGACCAAAAACCGAATCACATTGAATGAACCAATCGAATCGACAGACAAAGACCAAGGAACGGGGGAGAGAGAGAGAGGTGAGGGAGTGGGACAATGAACAAGGAAGGAAAAAAGAAAGAAAAAAAGAAAAAAAAATAGAAGCCAAAAGAAA
>CAJUYD010000315.1:0-11632 GCA_910591665.1 Ectemnius continuus
ACCAAAACCTAAGTTATTACCAAAACCTAAGTTATTAGTTTTATTTTTATTTTTTTTTAAATTATAATAAAACAAAATTTTATTAGAATGTAATGTTTGACAAGGTATAGACAAACAAACAAAAAAAACTTGAAAGATTACCTGTAATTACAATTTTCATTGTTGACAATAGAATAATCCCAAAAGGCAGATAATCAAAAGTAATTGTAATGTAAAATTATATGTAGATATAAACAAACACACACACACACACAAAACAAGAGAAGATATGAGCCAATGCCAACAATGTACAATAATCAACAAGTCGATGCTGTGTTTGTTTCCTTTTTATATCTCAAATCCCATCGAATGAAAGAAGAACATTAAAACTTTCTTTCATTTAATTATAACAAAGTTCATTAAATAAAAAGTGAAATATTTATAAGCAAAAAGCAAACAAAAAAAAATTCAAAAACATTAAATGATCACCTAGAGATATCTATACAAGGCCTCCCTTCTTCATGGTCCATTATCGATAAACGATTAACATGAAAACATTTTTAAAGATAAGAAAATAATATGCACTTAAACATTAACCATTTGTTGTTTAGTTTAAATGTTGTTGATAAATAATTTAAAAGGAATAGATCCAAAGTTCAACAAATCTTTCGATTTCATTTGAAAGTTGGAAAAAAGGGAAGGAACGGGGGAGGTAATATAATAGAAGGAAGGCGGGTAATATTAAGGGAAGGAAGGCCGGGTAATATTAAGGGAAGGAAGGCCGGGTAATATTAAGGGAAGGAAGGCCGGGTAATATTAAGGGAAGGAAGGCCGGGTAATAGAAATGGAAGGCAATGGTAGAGAGTGTGTAAGTAAAGGTAGAAGAAACAAATGTATATAATTTTATTAAAGTAAGAAACTTTCTGGAAAATATAAAATTACTTGAGATGGGTTAATGTTTTTGGGAATGTTTACAATGGTTATCTGTCTCTCTCTCTCTCTCTCTCTGTTTCTTTCTTTCTCTTTTTCTTTCTCTCTCTCTCTTTCTTTCTCTTCTGCTCCCTTCTGTCTATAATATTTTTGTGTTCGTCAAGCTGACTGCGTGTGTGTGTTGTTTATTGCGGTTGGCATAAAACAAAAACTCGATCATCACCGACGCCTGCGGGAGTAGGTGTAATTTAATGTTTTTAACACATCTTTCAACAATTCCTTTCCCGGTCCCTCTTTCTTTCTTTCTCTCTTTCTCTTTCTCTCTTTCTCTCTTTCTCTTTCTCTCTTTCTCTCTTTCTCTCTTTCTCTTTCTCTCTTTCTCTTTCTCTCTTTCTTTCTCTCATTTCTGCCTTCTTGAATTTTGTCATTCTCTACAATTTGTACTCGAATCATTCTCATTCTTTTAAAATTTCGACCAACAATATAGTATGTGAAAAACAAATATAAACAAAAACAAAAGCAAAACAAAAGCAAAACAAAACAAAAAAAAAAGAAAAGAAAACGAAAACGAAACTTAATACAAATTAAGATTGTAGACAATCAGCTTAATGATAAGATAAAGTTTGATTACATTGTTTTGTTTTTTTTCTTCTCGTTTATTACAACAAAAAAAACATCAAATCAAATCAAAACAATTTCAAGATAAGAAGAAGTCGAACATAACATCAATCATATTGGCTATAAAATCAACATGGAGGAGGCTGAGGAACGCGAGGTGATCATTCAAAAATATAAGAAAGGACGTGATAAGGTAAGAATACCATCAATTATTCTTTACGAACGAAGACTTATTCTTCTTCTTCTTCTTATTTTTTTTATTTTTCTTTAAAAATAAAAAAATTAAAAACAGCTGGACAAAAGTGAAATCAACGAATGGGAGGATCCTCAATTTGTCATCTATCATGCCACTGATCGTTATGGTTTTATCCATAATGAGGCATTACCTGAAAAGTTATCCCAATACGAGGCGAAATTATTAACACAGGAAAATAATCGTTTAAGTAAATGGGTGAAGATGCTCAAGTCATGGGATCAATTCTATCCAAATTCAGAAAAATTACGCTCACGTACTTACAAAGGCATTCCTAATCGTATGCGAGGCGAGGTATGGAAACGTTTACTTGATGTGCCGACAGTGTTACTTGAACAACGTGGTAAATATAAGGAGATGCTCTATTATGGCCTAGAATACTCAAGCGACATAAGGCAGATCGATCTCGATGTAAATCGAACATATCGTAATCATGTGATGTTCAAGGAGAGGTATAATATTAAACAACAGATGTTGTTCAAGGTGTTGGTCGCCTACAGTGTCTACAATACCGAGATTGGCTATTGCCAAGGAATGTCACAGATCGCTGCATTGCTTCTGATGTACATGGACGAAGAGGTTGGTTGAGGATTACTTTTCATCATTTTTGTTTTTTTTTTAAGTTGCTTAAATTGAATAACAAATGATTGATTGTTCTTTGTTCTTTGTTTTGCTCCAATCAAATATAGGACGCCTTCTGGTCACTTTCGGCACTAATGTCCGGTGAGAAGCATGCAATGCATGGCTTCTTCATACCAGGCTTTCCTAAATTGCATCGTTTCGCCAGCCATCATGATAAGATCATCAAAAAATTGCTGCCCAAATTGTTTAAACATTTTAAGGTAATCTAATGTTTACTTTATTATTATTTTTGTAACAAATAATTGATTGTTTATCCCCTCTCTATATTTGTGTGTGGGTGTGTGTCTGTTCCATTTCCTTTTAGAAATATGAGATCAGCTCTACATTATATACGCTCAAATGGTTCTTTCAATGTTTCCTCGATCGTGTTCCCTTTTCACTTACGTTGAGGTTAGTGCCCTATCCTTCATTCCCTTTTGAATCCTTTCGTTATTGATCTTAATTGATTATAATTATTTAATTGATTTTTGTTTTTTTTTATTATTGCTATTATTTGTAAATCTAAATAAATAGACTTTGGGATTCCTTCCTGTTCGATGGTGACATCATTCTAACGGGTATGAGTTATACATTACTCAAATTACATAAAAGTAAGCCATTCTTTATTGATAAGTTATTATTATTATTATTATTTATTTATTCATTCATTCATTTTACCCAGAAACGTTGCTTAAGATGTCGATGGAGCAGACCATTGAATTCCTACAGATTCATCTTGAAAAAGATTTTGGCTACCACGATGATTCAGCCATAATGGCTTTAAAAGAATCGATTCAAGAATTGAAACGTTATCGCTTACTTTATCCGGGGAAACCGACCGAAAATGAGCTGCCAACTAAACCGTTCGGTCTTGTTTCATTGGAAAGGTTAAGCGCTTGTGATGAAGATCAAAGTTTAGCTGGCAGTATTAGGCTAAAGCCGAACGATTCTCATTCGATAGCCACCTCAAGAACAAGTGAGGTGGGTAGTCAAGTGTCACTTTATGAGAATGTCACCTTCAATGAGAGTCTGGAGGCGGCCAAAAGTTCCGGAAGACTTTCTAATCATTCCAATGGATCACCAAATAGTCGACTATCATCCAAGTTGGAGGTAAATCTATCAAACACATTCCATTTACATTGATCAATCCCATCCCAACATCGTGCTTTAATCTCATAGTTTAACATTTGTTTTTGTTTGTTTGTTTCTAAATGTTTACATTTAAATAATTTTGTTTTTGAAACAGACATCAGCATCACCTGAGCCATCCACTCATTATCAACTTCATGACAATCTACACGATCGTGATCTAAAGATAATTGACGAACAAATGAGCAATCTTAAAGAAGAGATCAATCATCTAAGCTCAAATCTTGAAGAGAAATTAATGATGAAAGATTCTCTTATATCTTCACCTACTATCACTACCGGTAGTTTACAACAACAAGATAGGATGGTAGTGATCGCCACCGGCCATCAAGAAGAGCTTAGCTCTATACCGGCAATCATTAATGAGAAGACAACTACGACAATAATTGGCAATGGAATAATCAGTAACTGTGATAATAATAATAAGATAAAGAATGATTCAATTGATGAAAATGTTCTCACCTCATCGTATTCTCATCAACAGCCGCAGCAGCAGCAGCAGCCTAAGAAGCGTGTGATTCAAGAGATATCGACCATGTCCTATACTAAACATGTTAATAATGGTAGCGGCCATCAGCTTATCGATGAATGTGAACAAATGATTAAAACTAATTCAACAACAATATTAGTTGAGTCGGATGGTACCTCAACAACCACCACTACTACCACTACAGCCGCCTCAACATTGGGCAATGTGGAGGAAAGTAAGACAACAACAACAACTTCAATGGCTGGATCACCATCGTCAGCGGCCAAGATTCGAATCTATGTCCCTTATAAGGATCAAAGTGAGGAAACATTAAAACAGCATCCACCACAACAGCAACATCAGGCTGATGGATCAACTTCTGCTGTTCCCATAATCGAAACCTAGAGATATCTTTTATTATATTTAGAACAAATTTTCTTTTATTTATTTATTTCTTTCTCTTTCTCTTTCTCTTTCTCTTTCTCTTTCTCTTTCTCTTTCTCTTTCTCTTTCTCTTTCTCTTTCTCTTTCTCTTTCTCTTTCTCTTTCTCTTTCTCTTTCTCTTTCTCTTTCTCTTTCTCTTTCTCTCTCTCTCTCACACACATCCTCTTTTACAGCAATAGGAACAATTCAAAGTGTCGTTTTTTTTTAATTTTAATTGTTTGTGATTTCTTTTCTTCTTCAACTTCCACCTTCTCCCTCCATCTTATTCTTTTAGTGGTTTATTAGTGAGGAATACGATTGTTCTTCTCTCTTCCTCTAATTTCTCTTCTCCATTGGTCGTCTATTTATTGTCCGTAAAGGAAAAAATAAATAAATAAAGAGATAGAGAAGAGAAGAAGAAGAAGAAGATGAAGAAGAAAACAAAAACAAAGACAACTTAAAAAAAAAGAAACTAACAATGTGGTAATTTTGTTGTATGTCCTGATGTTGTTCCCTTGAAAATGTCATAAGTATTATCCTCACCACACTCGACCAGACCATAAAAGTGTAATTGTATTTTCTCTTTCTCTCTCTCTCTCTCCTTTTCTCCAACACACATTACATACACACCCCACCCACCTACACAGTCCTCTTTCAATAAATATATAAATATATATATTTCCAAAGTTCTAAAAAAAGCAAATCAGTACCCAAAGCCAACATCTCTAAAAAATGTCAATAACAAAAATAAAAAAAAATGTTTTTGTCTGCCTTAAAAAAGAAAAAGAAAAGAAAAGAAAAGATGTCGAAGAAAGGATATATTCAATTCAAATGAACAACGAATTGACTTGAATCAACACATTTTGTTCAAGGTTGAATGACACTAACAAGACAATTTTAGGCTAATATGGAACATGGCCAAAAAGTTATCATCAAATCAAAATTCATTATTAATTTACATTTAAACATTATCCAAGGGAAATAATAAGTAAGATGTTTTTAAATTAGGAAGTGATCGATTACCGGACGAAAAACGATTGGACGATGAAGAATAGCATTGTAATTGAAATTGATCTAATTGTTTAGTTAAGAAAATAAAAGAAGCAAATAAAACGATTATTATTAAAGTTGGGATATATCTTTAACTTCCTTATTATACTCCAGACCATGTCCCCCTCCCTCCCCCTTGTCTCTTCTTCGTCTTCTCTGAAGAAAGGAAGTTAGCTGTTTTTTTTTAAAGAAAATTAGAGGATGCCTTTATTTTTTGTCACGTTCCTTTCTTTAATAATTTCTTATTGCAAATTTTATTACACAATTAATTTTAGGAGGCACAATGTTAGAATCTAATATTTAAAAATATGAAAATTAAACTAAAATTATATAACAACAACAACAACTGCAACAGCAGCAACAACATTTAACATCAACAATCAAAATGAAAAATGTTCGAAATAGCACTGAGAGGGGGGAGGGGAGGGAAAGGAAGACGAGAGAGAGAGAGAGAGAGAGAGAGAGAGAGAGAGAGAAGATAATGAAGAAGAAGGAGGGGCAAGAAAAGAATCAGGAAAAACCCCTCCCTTTTCATAAAATTACGAGGGGAGAGGGAGGGAAGAGTTCGAACGGCACAGACTCATAAAATGTTGGTAGTGATGTTAGAGAGAGAGAGAGAATGTGTGTGTGTGTGTGGTGGTGAATATGCATCCTAGGCAGTAATAAAAAGAACAGTTCGTCGTGTTAGTGTGCCCGTAAGTATCTCTTCCTCACACAGTGTGCGTGTGTGTTTTGTATATAAAATATATAAATATATATATATATATATATATATTATATATTTATATATAAAAGTGGACCCAGCCCTCTTCTAAACCGAAGTTAGTGTCAGCTTCTATTTATATAATGCCAAACGTCTTGGTTCCCCTTACATTATTTTATCATCGCCTTTCTTTTTTGTCATAGCTGTTTTCCTATTCAATTCGTTAGCTTTTCGATTATATATAAATATATATTTTATATATTATTATTTGTTTTTTGTTTCATATATTTATTTATATATATATATATATAATAAAGCAAATCAAATAAAACAATTATGAAATTATATTTGATTCTTTCTATGTTTAGCCTTCTAGGCCTATGGACTATCGATTTAGTCAATGGGCGAGATCATTCGAAGGTGTTCGATCCATCACAACACCATCGGTCTATTGAACGATTTGTTCGTTCGAATTCAAAGAATGAGAACAATGATAAAAGTAGATATAAAATAATATCTTCTTTGTTTGTGTATTTGTTTTCAATTCTAAACTAATCTTATTCATTATCTTCTCTTAAAACAAACAAAAAACAGTTTGCCGTTATGACAAAGGAGCCTGGGAGGAATGTGATGTAGAAAGTGGCCTCCAAAAACGACGCCTTCGCCTTCGTCCCAATAAAGCTCCAATGCCTGCCATCGCCGACTGCCAACCGGAAAAGTTCATCGAACGCCCGTGCAAGAAACGTAGGCACTCTTTTCCCCTTTCTAAATTTTATAAAAATTCTTTAATTTATCATCTTAGAATGTAAATACGTTAAAGGAACCTGGAGCGAATGTGCCAATGGTTCCAAAGAGCGAACCGATAAACTTAAGACTCAGGTGTCAAACGCTGATTGTAAGCTGGAGAAGAAAATTGTGAAGCCCTGCAAGAAGCGTAGGTTGACCATTTAAACTTGCTTAAGCTTCCTTACATTTATCAACTAATCGATATTTGCTTTTATGGTTATTCGTTTTGATTCGCTTCACTTCAAATCCATAGAATGTTCATATGAAAAATCTGAATGGAGCCCATGCGTGAATGGTGAGAAGACCAAAACATTGACATTGATCGAAAATGGTGGTAGTGAGACAACCAATGCACCCGATTGTGAACCAACCAAAACGATTACCAAACATTGTCATGGTAATAATGGTATCAAAGGATTGAAGAAATTTCGTAAACAAAAACATCAAGATTAGTGGCTAGCATTTATTAGTTTTCTTTTTTTTCTTCTTCTTCTTTTTCAAAACCAAATGACCGTCTCCTTTTTCTCATCAATAAAACCTCCTCACCCTTAGCTTTATATTTTCATTTTAAATTGTCTAAAGTTTGCTTTTATACAATTTTAATTTCTTTCTCATTCTCTTTCCTCTCTCTCTCTTTCCTCTCTCTCTCTCTCTCTCTCTTTCTCTCTCTTTGTGTTCTAATATAAATTACTCATCAAAGTATAAAAAGTCAACAAAAAAAAACATTTTTATTTATCTCGTTTTCTTTGAAATAATATAAATATATATATATATATACAAACATTTACTCAATTAAATGCGCCCATATGAGCATAAATTAATATCATTTGTGTTCATACAAGCATTTTGTTGTTCTTTGCAAAATCTACTCGTATGAAAGAGGAAAATATACTCTGTATACAAAAAAGAAAGCGCTCAAAATGTATACATTTGAAAGGTAGAAAAAAAAAGAAAAGCAAAACGTTGTCTATGAATGCGGGCTTCCCCTGATGGAATGTTGCTATTTTGTCAACAAACTCAAATCGTTAAATGTCTTTAAACATAAACCAAATGTTTTATGATCTTCACTTTTCGTTCGATGTTTTAAATAAATATTATTATTTTAATGATAATGTTTTAAAGATTTTATTTGGATTACATTTGGCATTAGGTGAAATTCATAGGGCATAAACTATGCGTTTCTTCTATAAATTTCTATTCAATTTGTTCTTTTTCCTATCCCTATCGATTGTTCGAATTCAACTTGGACAAACTTCATCATCATCATCATCATCCTCATTATCAGCATCAGCATCAATTACTGATGAATCGTATGATTATCCTAAATGTATGAACTTTACCGATAGTGATCTATTATGTCATTACAATTACTCCTGTGTTTATGGCTCCATCGAACCACTTGAATGTGAATCCAAAAGTTTGAAAACTCGCTGTTCGGTATGGTTTGGATTTCTTTTTTTTTTGTTATTGTTGTTGCTTGTTTAGATAACAACCGAAAAAAAACAAATAGTAACTAAAGTAATCTTTATTTTGTTTAAATTCAATTTAGGCCTTTTACACATGTAGCTATTGTTATCAGCTACCACCGGATAAATATAATTGTACCACACAACGAAGTTGCCAATTTCAAGCACTCTATAAAGCTGTTTGTTTGGTCCCGGAAAATATTGCTTGCTTAGGTGAGCGAAGATTCTATAAAAATATCCGATGCGAGACTATATCCAACTACAAATGGTCCTATGCTTTATTCTTAAGGTAAACATTCCATTTCCATTTCAAATAGGAAAATATTAATTATTATTCACTTTCATTTATTATTTTATATTATCAACAGCATCACCCTAGGTGGCTTTGGACTCGATCGTTTCTATCTGGGCAATTGGCAGGAAGGTATCGGAAAGCTTTTCAGCTTTGGTGGTCTTGGCATTTGGACACTCATCGATGTGATATTGATAGCCACCGGTTACCTTAAACCAATTGATGGTTCAGTCTATGTTTAGGTTATCATATTGTTTGTTTTATTTTTTTTATAATTTTATTATATCATATCATTTTTACATGTAATATTATATAATTAAAATTTATCATTTTCCAATACAAAAATCTTTAAAGATTACATCAAGGACATCATCGTTTGTTATTCTACCGGTGATGCATTCAATATTGTAAACAGCCTGTTGAAGATGGGAGGCGGCAATAGCTAAATCGATATTGATCAACTGATCCACCTGTTTCAATTCATTTTGGATATTCTCAAAATAGCGTAAATGGCGAGTATCGCTGAAGAGTGATGTCTCATCATTGTGAATGTTCTCACCACAAAAATGTTCAATTTTACTACTGAGCGTATTGATAAAATCTCTTAGGCCCATCTCGGTCGTACAGCTAAGATAATTTACATTTGAATTGAATGAAAACTTTAATGATGATGATGAACATGCTTGAGGATTGAGATCTATCTTATTGACTACCACCAACAAGTTGTTGGCGTTTCGTTCATTGACTATTGAACTGAGATGATGAGGTAATTGCTGCTCATCTGTTAATCTGCTCCCATCAATAACCAAAATAACTAGATGACACTCTTTGGCTTTATCGATAGCCTTTCGAATGCCTTCACGCTCTATTGGATCAATGTTGGGATCATTGAGCGGCTTGATGCCCGCTGTATCAGCTAAACATACTGAATAGCCGCCAATATCAAGCCAAGTTTGGACAACATCTCTGGTAGTACCACTGATTGGTGAGATGATTGAAATATCTTGTTCACAGAGTTTATTGATAAGACTACTCTTGCCAACATTGGCCTCGCCTATGATAGCTATCCAAAAGCCATCTTTAATAAGATCACTCTTTTGCTTTGATTGGCGAACATGTTCACTGATTTGATCACGAAGGAGAATAACATCTCGTTTAAATTTGGCCATAACATCATCGCCAATTAATTCTTCTTCACCAAAATCAATGTTTGCTTCTAGGTGAGCCAATAAAGTGATCAACTTTTGTCGCCAATCATTAAGCCTTCTTTGCAATCTTTGCTCACCAACAACACTCAAAGCCCGTCGGCGTTGAGCTTCGGTCTTTGCTTCAATAAGATCACGAATACCTTCCGCCTCAATGAGTTGAAGTTTCCCATTGAGAAGAGCTCGTTTAGTGAATTCACCCTTCTTGGCCGACCTACAGTGGCCCGTCTCGCCTAAGACGGTCAACAATTTGGCGATAACCGCCTGTGATCCATGAATATGAAATTCAGCCATATCTTCACCCGTATAACTTTTCGGTGCTGCAAAATAGATGACCATCGCTTTATCAATCATCTCACCATTTTGTCGATCATAAAGGCCTTGAAGCAATGCTTTACGTTCATTTCGTCGAAAGAAATCATTATCACGCTTGGTAAGATTGGCAACTATATTTAACGAATCCGGTCCTGAAACACGAACAACAGCTATTGCACTGCCACTGTTTTTGATGTTTGTCGATAGGGCGAAGATTGTCGATGTAGTCGATTGATATTGCCTGATGGCTATCTTACCACCTAATTTCCCAAGACAATGTCGAAGGGTAACATTGAATAGAGACATTGTACCAAAAAAAAAAAACATCTGAACACTGAAGCACAAACATGTGCAAAGGAAGTTCACAGAGGACGTAACAAGGTAAATTTTTAAAAATTAATTTGAGATTGAAAATACAAACTAAATTTACAAATAAAGATTGAAAAAGAAAAAAGAAAAAAAAGAGAAAAGAAAATTCATTCTTTTAATCTTCAAACTTAGGCTTGACCAAAATAGTTTGAGTCTTATTTTTTCGAATCAAATCTTTATAGCGTTCCAATTTCTCAGCAGGAGTCTCCATCTTCGGCACGTTGTCGATTGTTTTCAGAATATTGGTCACATAATCTTCAGCTTTAAAATCTTCCGCTTCCTTAATTTGTCCCAATAATTCTGCCCTAAAGAGTTTCTCTTTGAGAATGTTTTTCTCAAATCTCTTACGCTTAATGCGAGCAACATTCTTCTTACGCCATTTGGTGCGTTGATGTTTTTTCATCTTTCGATGTCTTACCCATAACAAACGAGAGTAACGCCTTGGATCTCGTTTTTTTATATAATCAGCCTCTTTTTTATCTTCAAAAGATTTATGTGTTGGTGCCTCATATGCTTTGTCACCATTAAGGCGAGCCATTAGTTCACTTAGTAAATCAACACTAACATCTTTCTCCATTTGTGGTGGTAATATCGATGAACTATTATCGATCATTACGTTTGAATTGATAAGGCAAAATAGAGCAAAATTAGATCGACCCATTGAATCAATCATAGGTGCTTTACGAATATATTCATCACCAATTGGACCGATTAAATTTTGTCTAAATTGTGGAAGATCATAGCTTATCGTTGGTGTTGTTTTCGATCCATTGGTAAACGATATTGAATGGGTATTCAATAGAATTGGTAATTTTCTTGCTAACGAACAAGAAGGTCTAGAAAAATAGATTTTGTTGTTTAAAAAAAAAGAGATGAAGTAAGAATTGAAGATTGGTTACCTAATGAAACGATTAGCCAACATTTTCATCGAAAGGAAAGCCAAACAACAGGCAACACACAGACACACAAATTTAATATAAAAAAAATATCAGCCATATGGTTCC